>QVRM01000854.1:0-140736 GCA_003439945.1 Dermanyssus gallinae
ATATATATATATATATATATACGGGTGTTCCTATTTGTGGTTCCAAAACGCTAGGGTATGGTCAAACTCGGTGAGAAAATCATTTTGCCAATGGGTGGAAGCCGGGAAAACGTTTGTTTAGGAGTGAGGATGAAATTTATAAAAGCAGTTATTTCTGTCTTTTTTCTCCTACATAGTTGTGCAAAATCTACGTTTGCGGAGAACCAGTCAGCGCACAAAGGAACCGATCATACCGGCGTGTTTGGCGGAAGATTCTGCACAATAAAGTATACATTACTAAGCTTGCGTAGCAAAAAGCGAATAGCCAGATTAAGGAAAGTCATAAAAAGTCAAAATGTTACCTTAACGCTTTTTGTGCAACATCGTAATTTTTTATTACGACCAAAATGCACGTCCAAAGACTACTCTCAGGCAATAGCAGATTTAATGCCCACTACATTCGTACCAAAGTGATGGTGCTGCGTTACGTAGTTGCCAAGTAACTAAGCTTTTTCGACAGTCATATCGAAAAGCGAAGGCATGCATACTTGCATAGGGTGTATGAGAAAGTAGGTACATATTTTTTTGAGGTTTGGTAGAACTCAGTAAGAGAATAATTTTTTCTAATGGAAAGAGGGGGCGGAAACGTCTTGGCAAAATGCTACGGTTCTGACGTAAATTCAACGTTGAAACATAACAACTATGACTGTCGAAAAAGCTAGTCACTTGGCAATTACGTAACGCAGCACCATCACTTTGGTACGAATGTAGTGGCATTAATTCTGCTATTGCCTGAGAGTAGTCTTTTGGACGTGCATTTTTGGTCGTAATGGAAAAAATTACGATGTTGCACAAAAAAGCGGTAACATTACATTTGACTTTTTATGACTTTCCTTAATCTGGCTATTCGCTTTTGCTACGCAAGCTAGTAATGTATACTTTATTGTGCAGAATTTTCCGCCCAAACACCGCCGGTATGATCGGTTCCTTTGTGCGCTGACTGGTTCTCCCGCAAACGTAGATTTTGCACAACTATGTAGGAGAAAAAAGACAGAATAACTGCTTTTATAAATTTCATCCTCACTCCTAAACAAAACGTTTTACCGGCTTCCACCCATTGGCAAAAATGATTTTCTCACCGAGTTTGACCATACCCTACCGTTTTGGACACACAAATAGGAACACCCCTGTATAACCTGTTCCTAGTTCTACAGATTTGATACGTTTAAACGACACCGCGTAAGTATTGGGTAGAACAGAAAGTACCAAATATAGATAGCACTTACCATATTCCCCAAGCCAAAAACGTTTCTTAGATGTAAAAGGTAATAATTGAAATATCTATTTTTGAACGTATCAAATGAATGAGAACGTTTCTTATACACTAATTTTGAATTGCAACCAGAGGAAACGAAGTACAAATAATGAAAACCACCTCTATAAACAGATAATATATTTAAATTGTGAGTAAGTGAAATAATTGTAAACGGCTTTACGAAGCTTAGTCACGCGGCATTTTTGTACAGCTTGTACAGTAAAAGGCATGCTTAACTCAACTTCTTCAGATTTAAATCAATATGTAAATTTCATTTCTCTCCTGAAATGTCACATTTAAATACTTATAACTGAAAGTCTTCCCAATATAAAAGCGATTGCAATCTGTCATTGGAATTATTTCTGACGAGGCTAATTAATAGAATGGTAAGTAAGGGTAATCGATAGCATTTGACAGGTCGAAGCATATACCAACGAAACATTTGATGTAGCATTTGACATAGTGTAGTCAAGACATTTATTAATAAAATATTTGATGCGGGTTGAAAGATGGATTTCCAATTTTTTTTCAACATTAAGTTAAGGTTATTTGAACGAGGCTAAATGTATTCTCGCCATAGCATTCGAAAATTTTGCCTTGAGAATCTCTTAAGGGTTATGAGAAACCAGCATGTATGTGTCATCGGCAAACGAAACCTACATATATCGTAACGTATCGGTCAGAAAACCACTGGAATTGTATATGTATGCTTTAAATGCTCGCCATGCCTCTTTAAAGTCTACTATGTTAACAACACATATCGCCGAGATCTTCGCAAATAGATCTCATTTGTTGCTGTTGCTATATGGATTCTATCGAAATGGAAAAAATCCCGTTGAGAACGGCGATTTTGTTGAAGTTCAAAAAGGTCTTACTTTTTGGAAATATTTTGAGCATATTTGGTGAGGACAGCATTTCAAAGACTTTGTGCTACAATTGGTTCGCTAAGTTTCTTCCGGCAATTTAAGTCTTCTGGAAGGTCTACTACGCTTGAGCAGACCGCTTGCGCGACATTGTGGAATATATTCTCCGAGTGACTATGCGCGAATTAGCGGAGGACTTCGGGGTGTGTCACACAACCATTGTCACTCGTTATCACGTCCATTTTTTTGTTAACTTTTTGTGAACAATAGATACCTCATGATTTGAGCGAGCGCAATAAAGTGAGTGTCTAGCAGAATGCTCTTCATGGCTTGCCAGACACGTGTCCGTTTAAAAAAAAATCAAATTGTGACCTATGACGAAAATGTGCCCCTTTCGACCATGTGAAGCGTGGAACCCGTTGTTGCGCCTCATGCCAACCGCGCCAGGAGACGCCAAAGGCACTAGCCTATTCGCGCCAGATCTTGTTTTCGGTGTTTGATGGGATAGGCATCTCCAGGACTGTTGTACTATACCACCTGTTCAGATGTCTGCAGAGCTATCTGCAGAAAAAGAAATTTATTCCACCAGAAGCAGTAACAACACACTTGGGTACATTCCTTGAGATGCACAAACCAGAATTCTTTGCCATGTACATGTGTATTGCCTGGTCCAAAGAAAGGGGAGGGTTGTGGCTAATAATGAAGAGACAACTTTTAGATTGATTTTAAAGTTAATCATTTCCAGTTACTTTTTGTCCTGCCCCGTACTTACGCTTTTCGTTTAAACGTTTTAGACTCTGTAGTACTTAGTATAGGTGTTTATGTACGAACAGATATATATATAAGGCAGAGACAAAACCTAGTGACGAGGACTACGATGCGAGCCATGACCCATGTGCGTTTCTTGTTGTTGTTTGGGCAGTATGAGATTCGGTCGCTGGGAACACCGGAGATGTTCCTTCAGCGAATCGGCATTGCCGATCAGTGGTGGCAGCGGGTCATCTTTAAGCTCGAAACGACGTCCAAGGCACGAGTGCAGTGGACACGCTTCTCCAAGCTAGCAGAGGTAAGATAAAAGGGTAGTACATGGTTCCTGCATCTCCTGCAACTCTGAGCGGGATAGCGGCAAATTACTCCTTATTACTCCATTATTTATCTGGTTATTATAAATCGGCTCTAGCCTTAATAATATCACCGGCATCAATTTACAATACAATTCAAAATGCAGTTTCTTTATGCAAATGTGCTAAAACTGTGACAGGCAGCGCCTAAGTTCACAGCAATAATTGTGTCTTTCGTGTAGGGCAAATGCGTTGGCGGAGGATAGATACTATATCGGATATGCCTGGAGAGTTGGTGCTTTCGTTACAGCTACAGCACACACTGATCGCTCATAGCCTACAGCTGTTGGTTGGCGTTACCATTATAGCTTTATATAATGTGCTTATACGGATTGCTCTGCGAAGAGCCCGGATTTGTAAATCTTTGGAGACACGAGTTTTTCCTATGCTGCTGCTATTGCTAAATGTATGTCGTCTTTTTTTTACTTAGTATCCTCTGCAGAGTGACGATCTTCTCACAATGGATCTGAAAAGTCAACGAAACCTTCGTGAAGAATCGCTAGACGAGCTGCCATCAGTTCATCGCGAATTCCGGGCCTCGATGGATAAGGTTTTTGCGAGCGCCCAATTTTACGGCGAGCGTCTGCAGGCGGTTGCCGCCGTCCTTCTCGATGCCGTGTGGCCCTGTGAGAGCTTCCACTGGAGTGTATTTATTGCACTCGCAGAGCGACTTTACGGAGGAAACCTTCAAACTGTTACAGGTGTGCACTTTGGGCGGCTCTTCGCTAACATATCTTAATTGATACGCTGTCTTAAAATAGGCAAATATGAGATTTAATTTTTTTTGGATCTACAGATTTCTGCATTCTAATGGAAATATACGTCTGTCTATACACAGTTTTTTTCTTAATTATAATTATTAATCTAATCCAGTGTTGAACTGTCTGTCAGGTAATGTATCCACGCAGTGCCGCTAGTGGAGACATTAGCTGCACTCTAGTGCTGCCCGTTGTACATTGACTCCGATAATAATAGATATACAATGATTCGCTAACGGAATATTATGAACTAGAACGCTTGGCTTTGTACTTGGTTTGCAATGGGCCAGCCTTATATCCTATCGGATTGACCTGCAGAACGGTTTTTCTGACGAAAAACATTTAAGAGACGACCAATGAAAGTCCTTGTTGGTACGTGCGCAAGGAACTCCGCACCGCGTCAACGGGGTTCATGTAAAGTGCTACACCCTATGCAATATTATAGCATTTTTTATTGCTGTGTTTGATGGAGGCATGCTATTATATATATATATATATATATATATATATATATATATATATATATATATATATATATATATATATATATTCATTGTTTACAGACGTCTTTCGCGTGTGCTGCTCTCCGGGGTCAACGTTCGCTTGCATCTACGACGTTCTATGTGCTCTTGCTTGTCTTGAACCTGCTACGCCTCACGGCGATATATCGGGAGAGATACGATGCAGGTGAGCAATATATGCATTCTATTTATTTCCTTAACGTAAACCAAAATCTTAACTTTTTTTTATCATTATTGCTTTGGAAAAGGATGCGTCATGCAGGAAACCTCAACTGTTTTCCCGGCACTATCTTTCACTCCCTCGTTGATGTACGAGAGCGGACCGAAAAGTTATGATACAAATCAATCAAATCGTCCATAACTGTATGCTGATTTTAGATATTGAAATAATTGTCCAAAATGTTGTTGTTGCAATGCATTTCGTTCTTCTTCGAAACATTTTTCTAAACGTGTCACTCGGAATCCCGTTGAGTTACTCTTACGATTTTTCTTTATCTCCTCTATAATCTCGAAGCGTTGACCTTTAAACTCTGTGTATTTGTGGGAACAAGAAAATTCGCTATGACTCGTCTCCTGTAATCTCTCTCTCTCTCTGCTCTCTCTATGTATATATATATATATATACCTCATGATTATTACCTAAACATTTTCAAAGTTTTCACATATTCGTCTTCCATGAAATTCCTTTAACCGACTCTGATTCAGATTTATCTTTCGGATGTTCGATCGGAACGCTGACGGCCTACTGAACGCGGATGAGCTGGCTTCTCTAGTGCGCGACGTGGAGGCTGCAAAGTGTTCGCTGCGTGGCGTGCCCATCTTAAGCACGCTGCAGCGAGATACCGCCGCCGCCGCCGTCGCCGAGGCGCGAAAGGCGTTCGGACTAAACGACGCCAACGACAACCTGTCGATGGCGGATTTTCTGACGGGCGTCGGCAAGTTGCGCTTTCGAGGCACCTCGACCCTGTTCCGCGCTCCACAGTCGGTGTTCGATCAGCTGCTTGACACATCTTCCGCCAGGTGGGTCGCCCCAACCCCATGCTGCCGTTCAACTGCTGATAGGCGCCAGTTTCTCCGTAGCTGCGTGGCACCAAATTATAGCCATTTTGAAGGTTTAGAAAGAAACGATATATATATATATATATAGATAGATAGATAGATGTATATGTACATTTCTTGGCAAATTGCTCGTGGCTGACAATAGAAAGTACTTCTCTAATAAATAATATCAGTGTCGTTTGTCTAACCATATATATATATATATATATATATATATATATATATATATATATAGTACATATATATAAGTAAAAATGTACTTAGTCTTCTCGTAGGTTTGTTAGGCAGTTAGTCTAGGCACAGTCGGTCCAATTCTCTTTAATAGATATTAAAGAGAAATTGTTTGTGAAAAAAAATAAGAAAGAATTGAAACAACATTTTGGAAAGAGGTAGCAATGCATGAAGGAAGACAGACTTCCGAAGAATGCATTCTTACATACATGTACTGACGTTGTATGCGATTTTCGTTTGTTTGTTTGTTTGTGGTTTTATATACATACACATTGTACCCGTTTGTTTTTTCGTCAAGCAGTGCCGGTGGCGGTGGCATCAGCGGCGAAAACAGCGGGCTGGCGTCCGCAAGCATGTGTTGCCCGAAACGTCAGCGTACGCTAAATAAGGGTCCGGACGGCTACTCATTGGCAGCTCATTCAGTGCGCGTTCGACGTAGCGGCGCTCTCAGCGACATTCTGTCGTGGTGGGACGTTCAGGGACGTCAAGGAGAGCAGGACGACGAGATGCCGCAGGCCACTCAGGAGAACGGCGGCGATAACAACAACAGTACCAATAACGACAATAAAAGCAGCAGCAACAACAATAACAACAGCAGCAATATCAACAGTAGTACAAACGGAGTACTCGTAGGCGGTAAAAACGTATCTGCTACGGATTCTATTCACCCCGACGTGAACAGTGCGCATAAGGACCGAGCTATCTCTGTGGGAATGCGTTGTAAACGAGGTATAATATATAGAACATCAAAATATAAGCTATTAGAGAAGTGGCCGTTAAAATAAAAAAAAAAAAAAAAAAAAAATATGGTAGAGTAGTGGCCGTTATATATATATTATATTATATCTCTATATAGATATATAGTATATTAGTCGACAATAGATCAGACTGAGAGGAGTAAAAGAAAATCATATTAAAGTGTTAGGTGCAGTTATCATTATCATCATATAGTTCCACCCTATTTTATAGGTTGCTATCTCGTACCCGCTCCGACCAGTATACATGCACGAGGCCAATGACGAGTTCGTCTGTAATCAACGACAATATTCTGTAATAATCAGGAGTGCTCCGTCAAGCAACAGCACGCTACTATAGAGATATTTAACTACCTCATCTAGTTTAAAATGCTCACTGGACCAAGTCGCCATTTGGTCGCTTCCATTTCGCATGTTTCGCTATTTGCTAACCACAAGAGCCTGTTTAACCTCTTTTTCTATTTGGAATTAGCGAAACCATCCCAATGAGCTGCTCGTGGCGCTACGCTACTTCGAACAGTGCGTGAACGGGTCCGACAAGCACCGACCAAAAGCGGCCTTCAGTTGGGGCAGCGTCGATCGCCAGGCGCTGGCCACGTGTCTGCTGAAAGTGTGCGCCGATGTCACCGATCTGCTGCTGAAAGAAGAACGCCTACTTCGGTTGTACAGTCCCGTCTATATCATGGGCGATATCCACGGAAACTACAAGTACGTGTTGTGCTTCTTCCATACGACGAAGGGCAACGCTTGCATTTACGCGTATACCAGGGAGGTTGGCTACCTACCCACTAAAACCTAATCTGTTTTTCCTGGCGGTGGGAGGAACCAGGCTACTTTGATGGTTTGCTTTTCGTTTTTTCTCGCCGTTGTCTTGCTGTCTTGCGTTTCTAGCTAGCCTTCTTAAATACGGCGGCAAAGCCTTTCGTCTCGCTGCATTTATAAGCAACGTAACAACTGACAATGAGTACCTGTTTCATTAGTGCATTGCTGTAGATATACGGGTATCTACATCGTATTGTAGATACGATGGTCTACAATCGTATCTATCCAAGTGGCTTAGTTGGACCCGAGTAAGCCAGTAAATCGAGTAATGGCGATGGATGACATTTTGCTATCGTCAGTACTGGTAGATGTAGATGCCGAGATTTTTCTTACAGCATATTATAAATATTGTGGAAGCAATATTTAATTAAGCCCGATAGAAGTCCATTTAGTGACCTTATTGACCTTGAATCGTGAGAGCCAATTCATGCATGGATAGATCCTAAATTCAAGCCCATTGACATTCACAAGATGGATTTGTGAGAAGATTACTTGACATGGCTTTTTCTGAGCTATTACTTGTACAGCAATCTATGTCCTTAAAAACAAGGTAATCGCACAAATCTACAAAGAAAGAGTTTTGCAGAGGAGGATAGACTATTAAGGTTACTTAACAGACGTGTTATCAGTTGCGATATTTTGCGAATAACTTTGTGTTTCTGTTTCGCCTAATGCAATCGATGCGTCGCACCCTTTCAGAGATCTCGTATGCTTCGAAAAGGCACTGTGGCGAATGGGACCAGTTGTGACGCCATGTTCGTTTCTTTTTCTGGGCGATTTTGTCGATCGAGGTCCCAACTCGATTGAGGTTGTGGCACACCTCTTTGCCAACAAATTGCTTGCACCTGACAAGTTCTTCCTGCTTCGTGGCAATCATGAAGTGCGCAGCGTACAGAAGATGTTCAGCTTTTACAAGTAAGACACATAAACTCTACTACTCTTAACTAAGCTATTTGAGGGCTATTTGTGGGGGATCTGGCAGTCGTATGGGCAGTAGACAAATTTAGACCTTTCAATTAAGCTTCGTAAGATTCGTAATACATACTTCGAAGAATCTTGCTCGGTGCAATACCTTGCGTTTGTTCGGGGGTTTTTACTTGTTAAATGGT
This sequence comes from Dermanyssus gallinae, assembly GCA_003439945.1. Lineage (NCBI taxonomy): Eukaryota > Metazoa > Arthropoda > Arachnida > Mesostigmata > Dermanyssidae > Dermanyssus > Dermanyssus gallinae. The sequence goes on from QVRM01000854.1 coordinate 8,534, forward strand.
TACCTGAACTTACTGTCATTTGCAAATTATTTGCTCTATTTGTTATAGATAGTATGGTTAGAAAATGTTCTGACCCATTTATGAATATATCCTATTGGTTTAGATGTGCGTGACAGTGTGGGTTTCGGAGCAGACCGAACTGATATTGTAGCAAAAAGCGTTTTTAAAAGCAAAAAATATATATACCTAGTGGTAGTAATGATTGGATTTGTTCTAAATATTTGTCTCTTAGATCTGCTTGGACGGTATCGTACGGCTACATTTAGTTTTTTTTACTGCTTTCATATAGGTGTAGTAGAGTGGCGTAATATGGCTAATGGCAGGAACAACGCAATGGCATCTAGATGTATCTGACCAGCCAACACTAATGATTCGAGTGAGGTTCAATTATGTCTAGAAATCTCTCTGGTAGGTAGCGAGGTGGCTGGCTGGTTGCCTGCTTTTTTTTCAGGAGAGTCGCGTAGAGCTTGAAAAGCTTAGCCGTGAATAAAGTAGGTCGTAGGCCTTGAGTAACGGCAGTGGCTGTTAACCTTAAGTGATGGCAGTGCTAGTATTGCAGTGGCGATATGATGATCCTTGGTGATGCTAATGCATTCGCGTTGTTCGCCTTTATCTAGCGAGTGCATCTCGAAGTTCGGCAACGATGTGGGGTCGCGAGTATGGGAAGCGGTCAACAGCTGTTTTGACGCGATGCCTTTGGCCGCGGTTGTCGACGACAAGCTGTTCTGTGTCCATGGGGGCGTTCCGCCGGCATGGCTGCTCGACACTCCCGAAGGGCGTCCTGAAGCCGACGCTAGCCAGCATCTCGCCGGCTACATGGAAGCTATAAATCGTATCCCGAAGCCGCTGCCTGATCCCGAGGTGCAAAGCCCACTTGCGTGGGAGCTCATGTGGAGTGACCCCATCTGGTAAGGCCGATACACACACACACACAGAGCGTCGTTGTCTGCTGCTCCGTCTATTTACTAATATTGTGAATACTCACCAAATAAACTAAACTTGTAGCCTTCTGAATTCGAAATTATATAATTTCATTTTTAGAGCTGCACACGTTTCCTTTTTTGTCTTTTTTCTGTTAGTCAGCAGTGGCCATTTGTTTATAAGCTAATGAATAGTAAGCTAATTTTAGCCTCGCGCGGGCTGTTCAATATACACATATATGGCTCGTTTTTAGTATATCGCTATGATCGCTTTGATTTCGAGTATTTCTTTCGAAACTTGCTGGCATTAATTTGTGTAATTTGCGACATTTATCATCATGTACTACTTCAAAGTGCGAAGACGGCCGCAGAAACTGCATCGATCAGTGACGATGGGGATGCCATCTACACAGAGGACTTCCGAGCGAATCCAAAGCGACGGACAGCGCATATGTTTAGCGAGAGGGCCCTGAACAGCTTTCTTCAACTGAATGGCCTATCGCATGTGATTCGCGCTCATGAAGTTCAACAAGCGGGCTTCCAGGTAGTTTAACCATAGACCTGAATCTATATGGATCGAGGATACTATTATCCGCACCAGTATAAAAGATGCCAGTTATAACCACTAGAGCGAATTGGTCTTGTTCAACTTCATTGAATAGAATATCATGAAGATAATCTAAATAGATGTTCAAACCTTAGTAGACGCTTTGCGTATACACATAATTATATATAATGATTTTCCTTTGAAGGAAATTGTGTGTCAGATTGGGATTTTATGATGATGGTGATAAGATCTTCCACAAAAATATGTTCCTGACATAGCTCAAGTGCCGGTGCGTTGTCGATGGCAATCCTCGAACATGTTTTTGCTTTGTCGATTTGTCGAGACGCAGGTTATGTGCAAACACTCGAGGGCAATGTGTTTGATGGTGGATATATTCATTTTAAATAGATTCATTGCCATCTTAATATTTATCTCGATAAGGTCCCTGAGTAGCACCATCACCAGCTGAAATTGCCTTGGGCCGTTGCTTGCTCTATATGTGCCTTTTGAAGAAAAAGCTGGTTTCAATATGGCACCCTAATAGTTAAATTGGCTGGCAAATCCGAGAGTATAATTATAAATTCTAATGCTATGGTCGAGTGTAGCGACTCTACCACTGCAGCTGAAAAGAAAGAGCATTGCGATACACAGTCATGTTATTCCTTAAAAAAGTGTACAACAAGTTGTTGTGGCTTAAGCTTTATCCAAAAAATACACAACTATGTGCGAGCAGAAAATAACGTGTTCGCACATGTGACGCCATGACGACTGATTATTATTATTATCGTATGTCTACATAAAGGTCGTTTTTTCTTAATTTTCGGATAGCGAATCAATCACGGCGGTCGCACTACCCCACAACTGTTTTTTTTCGGTGCCTATATTAGTTGCCTTGCCAGATCTGTATTGATTTACCGACGATACCTTCTTATTTATACGAGTGTGCGAGGGTATTCCTATGATATTGATTCTACACAAAGAGTGTTCCAGAGGCCTACAATGGAAAGCATCACCCGTGGGGTCTCAGCCCACATGGCCTATTTTGGCACTTTACAGACTATCTAATGCGCCCTTAGTATCAAGCCCTCTATAGTATGCATATTTATATTCCATGAGAACTCTTGCTCGCTTTGGATGATTGGCCTCCAGTGGCTTTCACTATCTTAAGCTATTTGTTGCATCTGTGAGGAACTCAGATGTCTGCGTCGAGAACGATGATGTAAAATGTTGCATTGCCCAGTATCGGCACGAGCTGTAGTGAGGGCTAATTAACTAGCCATATGCTGTTCCACTACGATTAGAGTCAAACATTTGGTTTAGTTGGACTCCCTTTGAGCTGAGCTGTGGTGGAACCTTGCATGGAATGGCTTGATAGAACTCATTTTCATCACACAGCAATCTGGCTCTGAATAAGAGTCCTTTGCTTCAAAGGATGAAACATACTGGGAAATGGTGGAAAGACTGCTCTCGGCAAGGTACCCAATATGTATAACAAGAGCGATCGAAATGTATTATTGTTTTTATTAGCATCACCCTTTTCATCTTTAGTGCAATACTTACACTATTTACTTACACTAGTTTGCATGATTTTGTTTTGCGGCCGTCGGTCATGTCGTTCCGTCTTCAGGTGCAGCAGAGTGGCCGACTACTAACGGTGTTTTCGTCCTCACGGTACTGCGGCGGCTCGAATGAAGCTGCCTGCGTTCTCGCCGATCGGCAGAAGTTGCGAATGATCCGGCTGGACACGTCGTAAACTCCGCAGCGAGTAGGACAAGGATTAAGAAAGATTGATAAGTTGAGGAGTAATAACGCGTCGTCTAACTAAACAGAGTGCCGAGACACAACGCAGCCAATACCTACGGTTATCAACAACAGGCTACGCTATTAAAAACAGGGCGCCCCATCTGTTCCAGATGTTCAAAGCTAATTGATATACATATATGTCAACCATATATAATGAGAATAAAACCGTGTGTGCGGCGGTGCTCCCGCGCCGTGGCTGCTGCAGCCGAGCAAACCTTTATCCACTCAAAGCCAACCTACACACTGTACAGGCATCGCAAGGCCGGCGATCTACGTGCTTCTCTAGGCGACATTCACGAGCCAACTCACGCTCAACCAGCCTTGAGTTGGCACTGAATCGGCAGCAGACTGTGACTCTGACGCGATCACTCTAATTGGTCCGACACTGCTTTTCCGCGATATTTAGTTTCTGAGCGATTTAGTGGCAACTAGCTAACGCTGTACACAACTTACGGCGCGCCATGTATGCTTCTCAATATTTCACAAGCAGCATAAAACGTAACCCTAGTGACAGCGCCGGAAGCAAAGGCATGCTTGTGTGATATCAATAAACGGTGATAACGCGGATATAACGGAGAAGGACCAGTGCAGCACGTAACGAAGAAACATCGATGCGCAAGCGAATCGCACGCCCGGAGCGTCTTTAACGGTAACAAGCACAGTTATCATGACGCCCATATGAGGGAAAGCGACGAAGAAGAAAAAACGGTTACAGCAACCGAAGCATTAGCAGCATCATACAGCGCCCAGGAAGAAGTCAGTGACCGTTGCAACAACGTCGGCAACAATTTTAGAACACACACTATAAAAAGTGAAGACTAACTAGTATTAACTATGCTGATAAAAATAAGACAAGCAATAAGAGAAACAAATGGTGATAATAAGAAACAACAGTCGATGTTTTATATTTTGGGAGATAGGAGCGGTTGGTGAGAGCGGAACGATGATATGTGAGTGAGCAGTACTCCTACTAAATCTGGTAGTGTGTCCGCGCAGTGTTGCCTGACAATGCACTGAGGACGTTGTTTACAATGTAACACGTTGCTCCTGTACGTCGTTGCTGTGCCACGGTATAGCGGTCGGATTCTGCCAGCTGTCGATCGCATTCAAGAGCATAATATATATCAATTAGTTGACGATGTTGTTTATCTGAAGTTTACCATACTAATGAAGGTCAACGCAGACTGGCACAAATTTGATTGACTCATATATAGATATATATATACCTCTTTTAAATAATCGTTAGGGAGAAGTGACTATACGAATTTGTATTATTGTGGCTACACTTCGACTTCCCTGGACAGCGATACGCCTGTATCGTCTTTTCCTTGTGATAATATACTTGCTCAGCTAATAGGTATACAATCAGCGGTGCAGACATGGTATTACCTAGTGTTACTGAAGTTGTGAGCAAGTTGTGCATTGTGTGTATAAGTATATACATTTATATACGAATATACTATCCACAAGACGTTTATTTATATATGTAGAGTTCACAATTGCGTTGCCCGAAGGAATTCACAACGCGTATGATGTGCTGCTACCAGTCAAGCCTATCCTTGAGGCAGCCCCTCATTCATGGCGTCTTATTATAGCTGCCGCGTCACCCCGCTGGACAGCCAGTGATAAGTCTTTAAGCAGGTGATCGAATGCCCACTTCCTACCCGTCATAAGTTTGATTATTTTCCGGAGAAGCGGATATGCCTCGGGGTCGGATGTCCCCGAGTGTCTCGAGAAGAAGTGGCACAACCATGAACTCGTTGGTGAGCAGCGTTTGCTTTGACTTATTCGGCCTTACTACCGCGGAGCCAGCGGCGACTGCACTCGCCTCTAGGTTACATGGGGCCAGGATGCCTGTTATAGTCAGGGGGCTCAGACGAGGGATTTTCTTTGTCGATGACCATCAGGCCGCTCTCCATATATATGCTGGCTGGTTGTACGCTCGCGCGAACAACAACAGCAGCTAAACTAGCTTAAGTGTGTGGTCTAAGGTGATGCCAGGAATTCCGCAGCTGTTGGTTGAGGAAGCCCTCCTCGTCAGATCCCAACTGAGGCGAATGGCGTCCTTTGGCCTCGAACTATTGTTGACTATTGAAACTGTCACGCACCCGCTTGTACGCTAACTGTCCTGTTTACCGAAGTTTTGTTCTTTTAGAACAGTGACATTTAGAACGCGTCCGCTGTTATTTCCTATTATTTTTCCAAATACACAAAATAAAGCAGAACTCGAATACTTGTGCAGGCAAACCTTTAAGTAGGCGTTATTGCGCCGGCTTGTCGCTCTGATTATATATATATATATATATATGCATATAGAAACATGTGACGGCAATTCGCGAAATACTACTGGCCACATTGAGTTGTTCGTTTATTTAAACGCCGTCGTGACACGATTTCCAATGGATTTATTTTAAAGCTTCGATCATTGAGGTTTCCAGAGAAAGCCAAGGTTATCACTCTCTGTTTTACCAGTAGTAGCAAATATAGGTCGAAACATACAACTCTTAGTGTAGAGTGTTGCCGGCTGAACTACTGACGTATTAAGGGATGACGTCAATGAGCGTAACTTTCGCCAGGGATGGCCGCAGCGCTCGGATGGAACTGCCACTGCGCACAGACGTTTGCAGTGACAAGCAAGCCAAAGTGTTCGAAGGCCGAGGTAATCCGTTTTGGATTCTTGTTCATTCATCTGAAATTGACATATATCAACACGTGCTACCAAATCAAGATCCCCTCAGGTGCACGTCTACGAGTGGATAGCGAACAAGGAGACTTTCTGAAATATATCGCGACCCCACGAAGAACGCAACGGTTATGTTGCTGCGATCTTTTTTTGAGTAATTTCGCACCTGTCATATCTGCACGATGTTACTGCCTAACAGGGTCAATAAAGACGCAAACCTATTCCGACGAATATTAGCCTGGTTTTCATTTTCAACGTTATTTGTATACTTAGTTACACTAACTTCACTTCAACTCTGCAAAAGGTGTGTTACTTTTCTTTGCAGACAATGTCGCTGGAACGTATTCGTTTTCTCGAAAATGGACTAACATGCATTTAAACGTATCGTGGCTCTATAAAGTGTTCCAGCGCAAAATGTTGACCAAATTCTCAAGTTGACGTTGTACAACGCGTTTGTTATTTCATTACCGTCACTGCAACTTGTTATTTATTTACTATAACTGCAGTTCAAAACTTAAGAACAATCGCTAAGAAAGAGTATGTATGACGCCCGACCTAAAAAGCGATTCTAAACAAAAGCCAGAGTTATCGGTCGTCTCCTCCTCTATATGCTCCGCAACAACGTTTTTACCAGCAAACTATTCACATGCACTTAATTGTTGGAAAGGAAAGTCTTGCATTTCACCTTTGTTAATTCAATCCACAACTTTATCAAGTATCGTATGATCGGGTGCTTTTCCGCGTAAGCGTATGCCGTCTACCAGACTTGTGCATTGTGCGACCACCAGCCAGATAGACTTCTGCCGAGGGAGAAAGTATTCGATCCCGAATCACCGCCAAAACATATCAATTTCTTCTCCGCCCTAAAGGTGTACCACCTGTTCGGTCGTCGTGTAAGCCGTTAATACTCTCGAATCGTGGCTGTCGAACCGCTCCTACTGACGACTATCAAACGATGACCAACAGCCCAGAAGCAATAACACCATTCGATAACCCTACTTATTACCCAATCACTTATTGACACGTTCTGATTGTCTTTGTCCTAGAATAATAATATGCAACGAATTTTTATTAAGAACCTTCAGGTTACGCGAGGAACAAGCTCTGGTACCCATTCAATATGTGTCGTGGTGGAATTAAACGCCACGCCTCATGACATCAGGGCTGCAGGCTATATGCATCAACATAGAGATATCATTAAAACGTTCTGATTGTCTTTGTCCTAGAATAATAATATGCAACGAATTTTTATTGAGAACCTTCAGGTTACGCGAGGAACAAGCACTGGTACCCATCCAATATGTGTCGTGGTGGAATTAAACCCATACCTCATGACATCAGGGCTGCAGACTATATGCATCAATCATAGAGATATATGTATTTTTCCTCTTTGTTTTTATATTACGTATCCGGGTGGGGGTGAATACACCATAACACATACCGTCAAACTATCCTAATTAATTATATACGTCCACCATATGCGCATGTATAGCGAGCACTTAATTGGCAGAAAACAAGTATAGTCGCCATATATATATATATATATATATATATATATATATATAAACTAGTATGATTGGTAAAATACGCAGCAGTGCGAAGTCGACAATTCTAATGCACGTTATGCAGAACTAAAGTCTAAAATGCACACACACACACGTTTGTTCGAAAATATTTCAAACTATCACGTTTATTTTGTAACTGACAACGTTTTCAACAGTACAAACACGTACCAACCACCACTAAAATGCTAAAGCCTAAAGAATAGCATTTCAAGGTAGTTCTATATAGTGGTTACAAAAAACTCTATAAACAAACCTGAACACAATCTGACCGTGATACTCAGCCCGCTTTCCGTTGCTGAAGGATTCTCTTCTCTAGAGCGACAACCGATGAGACTCAAGGACCAAAATCTCAGGCTGCGTAGCTTGCGTAACCTGACTCGGCATGATGAATCGAGTGGACTTCCGGACGCAACTATCGGCGTAAACATTTGCTCACCCTGCATCCGAACTCCGGCTCGCGGTTACGACGTTTGTCCGGTTTACTCGACCGCATACGTGACAAGCGCCGTTTGTGAAGCTTCTGCCGATGATCTTTCTGCTAACAACGCCGCCGTCCCGGTCCGACAGCTGCAAACAGCTGCTTCCGCGCTAAAAGCACATGATCCAGGACCATGTGGTCTTCGGACTGACTCAGTCTTCGGATGACTGGTAGTGTTCCATACCAGCGACGGCCAACTTGTCGGCCATCTCGTTCCCATGAATTCCAGCGTGACCTCTGACGTGGGTCCACCGCACATCGATGCCGTTGCGTGCTTCCAATAGCTTTTCGAAGTCTTCCTGATTAATGACCGGCTTTCCCGCTGATGTCTTCCAGTCTTTTCGTTTCCATCCAGGTATCTTAAGAGGGCAAATTACGGTACGAGACAAAGCAAAACAACAACTAGAGATGTCAGCTCGCAAGTCACAACGTACAAAGACAATCCAGCCCGATAGTCACAACATATGAGACGGTCTGAAAACCACGTCACTCTGACGACTCAGCTCGTACAAAAAATAGGAAACTGCTGTTTAGTTTTTGTTTAGGGCATTTGACCAGCTTAATAAGCCTTGCACAATTTGAAGATATATTAAACATTCGCGCAAGTTTTGCAACATTGCTGCATATGCTGTGGCATTATGTCTTCTTATTTATTATTATATCTTCATTTGAACACTCCACAGAATTGTTAGAGTGAAACATGTGTGAGTGACTAATGCAAAGTTTGTGGAAATTTCAAAATCGCATTAATACTTTACAGGCGCCATGCATGCGCTTCAGTTGTTAGATACTTAGCCTAAAGTAGTGCACTGTACAGCTCAACGTTGGCAGTTGCGCGAGAGCTGGTTTTTGTGGAAATTTTATGCGGCAAGCAACATCGCTGAGTGTCGAGTCCCACACTATGCCCATATTCGGAAACAACCGCGAATGCGCGTTAAAACATTTCCCCATGCACGTTAAAACATTTCCCCATTGCAAGCATGTTCTGACATGGTTGCATGTGAGCGCGAGTTCCTAATATTCCTTTAGGAAAACCACGTAAAATCTTCAAAAAAATGCTAAGAATAATAAGACTAATGGAGTGCACAGGAAGTGGGCTGCCCAACAGAACTGGCAGCGTAATTGCGCTGCACTTAAGACGGAACCATGCCAACGAAAGATGTGCAGAGAAATTGCGAGGAACCGGTAGGGAACTTCTGTTTGGTAACCTTCGGAATAGCCTAACATGGCTCTGGAACAGGGTTATCGGGGCCTACGGTGGGTGGCACAGAGTAACAGTAATCTTGCTGTTTTTGGTCCCTGCCATTGAATGTTGGAACTAAATAAGCTTTTGTGTGTATGGTGCATTACGTCGACAAAATGATAGTGCATTCGCTTAGTAGATCCTTCAGACAGAAAAGTTGGTAAACTATACCTCACAGCGGAGCTTGAAAGTTAGCATTAAAAAAACTCGCGCTCTGGCGTTCAGAAGTGAGTATTGTTGGCCCACCTACCCGTGATCGCGTTTCTAGACTGAGTTTGCTGGCCAGTTTCCATATCTGGGACTTGCACTCATTTGTAGCGGGAAGTCGCCTTTAAAAGAGTAGTAATATCACGATAAGCAGAAAGAAGCAAGAATCACCGTACCCATTTGGTGACGGAGTTGATAAGGAAGATGCTGTCAGTGCGGATTTCCAGACTAGTGAAGCCCAGCTCTTTCGCCTGGCCGATGGCTCTCACGGCGGCGTGGATTTCGGCTCGGTTATTTGTTGGTCGACCAGTAAGCGGCTCGGAAACATTGCGTTTATCGCCATCTCCCCAGTAGACACCTAAAAAAGCGATTTCGAAATTGAAATGAGAGAACGCACCGTACCTTGTAGTTACCACTGTTAGAATTCAACATTTACAAGAAAAAGCCTGCGAACTTCCAATGGCTCATAAACCTAAACGAAAAGCGCTCAGCAGTTCGCAGCACTACGGTACTTCAATCAACTATCAAGACTACAACGTCGTGCCTACTGTGTGTGCTATGATGAATGATGTCCGCAATAGACCGGGTGTCCTTCTGCGAGTTCTGTTCACCATCGTGATTTAAACTAATGTTAACTCTGTTAGGTAAATTGATTGAAAAACAATACAAACTCGCAACACAGCGTGTTACCACCAATCCGATCAACTAGCTACGTAATGCGTGAGACATATCCGTACGACTGCTATAATATACATGTTCGAGTGCATAAAACAAGAGGTAGCTAGAACAAGAGGTGCATTATAAATCGTCGTGTCTCTTAAATAAAATGTATATTGGCTAATAATTCACTGCTCACCTGCTCGAATCACTACAATAAGCAACATAATAAGAGTAGACAACGATGAGTTAGCTAACGGCAGCTCTATGCAGCACGTGTTAAACGGTCCCAACCGTATGACATTAACTCTAGAGCCAAAGTTTACGAACCGATGCCAGCTTTGGCTCCCTTATATCCGTTGTTACTACACGCGCCGTCCGTGTAAACGACAGGCCGATCTGCCGCATCTTCATCCGCATCACTTTGGTTTCCATTCTGCGAACTTTTCCGCAGCCTTTTTGCTTTGGGGCCGCCTGCGGCTTTTGCTGCAGTGGCCGCGACATGGTTGGTTGAAGCGTTGCCAGGCGCAGCTGCTCTGTCAACATACCGGCAAATATGTGGTTAGTGATCACATCAAGCAGACATATATATATCGCCAATTTGCTAACGGAGAAACGTCTAGGCATTTTATGTCTATCGACTAGCCTCTTCGTTCGTCTAGAATTAAACACCTTTTTTTTAAAGAGGTTGTTTTTCATTCTAGACCATCCTCCGTCGTCTACGGGCTTGAAACTCGTCGTGAGGTATATTTTCAATGCACCGACGGTCAGACACGTTGAGATATCTAGGGTTTCCCCAACACTTCTTGTGCCAGCATGGCCTCTCTCGATTATTATTATTATTATTATTATTATTATTATTATTACTACTACTACTACTATTATTATTATCAGCTGTATGGTTTATCATCTATTCTCAATGAGCATTGCTCAAAGAAAATTCGATCAACAACAGGGATTAGCCTTCGTTCGTCTACCATTTGGTTTGGGTTTAGAGCGATTCAGGGCAATCGGAGCGTGAAAGAGGAAGTTCAACACCTTCGATAGATCGCATAGACCCTTCGTCGCTTAGTGGTAGAACAAGCAATGGCAATTGAGAACCAGATACGTGAACGATTGCATCAGAACCTATGATTTTAGTTCATATTTGTGGAGTGCTGGAATGAATCAGCACCACATTGCGACGTAAATTGGCATCAATCGCATCTACAATCAATGCAGCCTAGATGAAATATTTATTTAAAAAGTATATATTTATATATTTTCATATACAGCCTAGATGCAATATATATAAAAAGTATATATTTAAAAAGTATATATATAAATATAAACTGCTACCAAACGGTTACTGAACACCGTGCTGTTAACTTGTAGCCACGCAGCCCATAATTTTCTATGTCACGTTGAGTCCATAAGCTGTCCATGTAACAATAGTATTATTCTTATAGCAATTTCCCGTTTAAAAACTTTAATTTCGGGCTCTGCTATTTCAAATGAACAAGCGTTAAAAACTCCTCTTACCTCTTTGTAGCCTTGGTAGGAACCTTCGCTGTGGATTGTTTGCTAGAAGAGTCCTGCTGTGATGTAGAGGTGGCGGGCGACGGGTTATCGATGCCTGACACGAATAGATTCGCCTCAGCTAACGTAGAAAATTTTTTGTACCTGATGGACCAATTCATTTTGTTTAAAAACACACTGCCAAGTAAATTACTTATTTACATTTCAACGCGTTAGTCTTTGTAATAGATTATATAATTCATATAAAAGATAATTTATTTATTTACTACTATTTGCGGACATTTTATATACATATTACACGACACTGATCGGACTTCACATCTGATATTGTAAGCATTTACATATATATATATATATATATATATATATATATATATATATATATATATATATATATATATATATATATATATATATATATATAGTGTAAGTGCCCGATTGTGGTATGATGCGTTTATGTCTTTCCTGAAGAGATCATTATTCGAAAATGCTAGAAATGCGCATTGATGTGGGAATTGTTGGCCACTTTGTTGCTGTTAAATGGCCGAACAGTGCTATAGTTGTGGATATAAAGGCATGCACGCAGATATATATATATATATATATATATATATATATTGCAGTTGTTAAATAAATAACATATTTGAGGATTATGATTATATTATGTATATTTGAAGTATATATGCATATTCCATATATACGTTCACGTGTGCATGCATTCATCTAGATATAAACGAAACCAAACGCATACTACGGAAATGGCATAGATTGTAAGGAACCATGGGGAAACACCCCGCTAAAACTAAGTATTGTGTAATTATGTAGTAATATAACCATCGGGATAATCCAATTAATAGTACGAATGCACGACAGACGAGGATGTTTGTTAAAATACATATAATGATACCATAGCAATATTATAAAACTATATGCAAAGCCAGCAGCACGCTGTATGACATACTACACAGCGACCGCATCTGATTCAAAGATATTTCACCACGAATTGGTAAACAAAAAATAATATATATATATATATATATATATATATATATATATATATATATATATATATATATATATATATAAATAATGACTACGTCCACAACAATAGTATCGCTCGGCTATTTCATAGCAACAAAGTGACTAACAAATCGTCCATCAATGCGCATTCGTAACACTATCGAATGATCTCTTCAGGAAGCACGCAAACGCATCATTCCACAGTAGTCGGGCAATTAGGTTTTACGAAGGAAAAAAAATTAGGTTTTACCTTAGTCAATAGATATATATATATATATATATATATATATATATATATATATATATATATATATATATATATATATATATATATATATATATTCATTAGATATATATATATATCGCATTCATTATCTCGAGTACTAAGTAGGTGTTCACTAATCAACAACGGGTGGTGATGGTTGGTGAGAACGCGAGTGAACACACCGAGCCCCGGTGAAACCCTTGACGAGTTGTTCGCATTCGGGCCAGCTGCGAAACACACCAACGGAGCGGCCCTCGCCGGACCGCGTAGAACGCCGCCACCGCCACCGCCGAGCCCGCTGGCGGCTGCCCCCCACCGACGCCTGATCCTTTCCGAGAGCCGCTAGCCATCACCCTAGTGGCGCCGAGAGCCGATTGTAGCACTGCTCGAAGAACTCGGATCATCTATACGATGAAGGGCCAACATAGAAATAAGATCGGAAGCGTCAGCATCAACAGCAGCAGCAGCACCAGTAACAGCAGAAGCAGAATAGCTGCGGCGGTGGAAATGGCAGCAACAATACCAACAACAACAAACACAACAACAACAACAGCAACAAAAGACAACAACAACAGCAGCAACACGACAACAGCAGCAGCAGACGGAGACCAAATCGTTGTTTCATTCGACATGTGTAGCGCGCACGCACAATGATGGTCAGTCAGAACAGTAGAGAGAACATTCGAAATTGGCGCTATTCGAGAATTGCCTTGCCTTATAACTGAGCACTTATTCACTCATCATGACCCGGCTGTTGGTGCGGAAGAAGAAGAAGAATAATAACAACAACAACAACAACAACAAAATCAACAAAAACACCTGAGGCTACTGAGGCTGCTGGTTCTAAGGACGAATCATAACAACAGCTGCAGCTGCAGCAACAGCAGCTGGTAGCCTACCGTTGCAAATTCTGCGATTGATACTTCATTTTGTTTTATCGACACAGCAACGTTACACAAACAGCAACAACAACAACAACAACAACGCGAACATAGCTGCCGCAAAGCCGCCAGCAGTCATGAGCACGAAGAATATGAGCTCGAGGCTTGCACAAACGGAACAAGCATTTACTTGTTGTTGTCGTTGTTGTTGTTGTTGGTAGCGTACTTGGTATTGTTGTCGTTGTTGATGTCATACTGGTTGTTGTTGTTGTTGGTTTTGTTGCTATTGCTTATATTGTTGCTGTGTGACTACTGTTCTTTTCACAGGCGACGGTCGACACGATAGTGTTGTGCTCGGAACAGTAAGAGACAGAACAGTGGGTGAATAAGAGTGACAATACTCACCAGGGGTTGCAGTTCTACAGTCGCCGTTCGGAGCGTACGTATCTTCTCTTAACAATCGACACCAGCAACAATGAACAAAGGGCAGGAGACCACGACGACGACACCGACGATTATATGCGACATATAACACATTTGTCCGATGATGATTTGCAATGTGTGTGTGTGTGTGTCTATGTGTTTGAGCGAAGGCACATAGATGTGTGGCTACGTCAAGTCATTTCGCGATAGCTAAAAACCAATGCGCGCAAATCGCTTACTTCCATCCGGACAGAAAGCAGAAAAGGTCGACCAGGCGTCTGGTGCGTCTATGTACAATGTGCACAAACACTCCAAGCGGTGACCGGTACAACTCGCTGGTTGGAGCGAACAAAGAATTGCATGATTACGTTACAGACCACCACCGTCTAACAACACTACAAGTTAGACCTGTACGTAGGACTGGTGTGATCGTTTGACGCCACGGCCACGTTTGAGTGGTTGCAGCTCATTATGAGTACAATATCATGTATTCTTACGCCATCGTTCCGTTACCGTACGAAACGTGCCTTCAATCGGAATATAATATTAATAATAATTGATCGGAACATACAAATCATACACGTTGTGTATTTGTAGGCAAGGTGTTGCTATGAAACTTCGGAGATTCGCGCCGCTGTATCAGCTGTTTTTTTGCCTTGTATTATATATATATATATATATATATAGAGAGAGAGAGAAAGAAGCTAGAGAGGTAAAGACAAAAAGGAGAGAGTGAGAAAACACGTTTTAAGCAGCAACAGTCTAACCGGCGAGAGTGCGAAATCGAATACGCATGTTCGAATTCGAGACGAGACGGGGCTGGAAAGGGGAACCCTATCTCAGAGCAGCAGAGTCGCGCGCCATAGAAGCTTCGGTCGTTGTGTCTTCGGATCAACTGACAGACATCGGGAAATTTTCGTCGAATAAAAGTCTGCTACTACGCCAAATCAAATCGCCAACACGGTGGATTGGTTAGCGATGGATTGGTAGTGCGAGCGACATTGGCATTCAAGCAGGGAGGTAAACTGTGACTAGGTACGGGTCTCGCACCCGCCATTTCCGTTTGTACTACTACTAGTAGTAATAGTAATAACAGAAACATTGTCTATGTAGTGTCATGTTTATTTACTAATTGAATGTTTATTTACCAGACATTCGGTTGTTTCATCATACTATATATATATATATAATATATATATATATATATATATATATATATATATATATATATATATATATATATATATATATATATATATCTTATTACCCCTTTTTGCAATTGTTATTAATCATGATATAGAAGAGTTTAAATTGAGGGTTAGTTTGGTCGTCAGAATGTCAAGGTAATGTGGCGACGCACGTGACCGGTGCACTAACACTTGCTACGTATATATATATATATATAAATGTGTGTGTATTGTTTTTTTAATATATTAGCGTGTAACTTAATTATTTTATTAATTAATATTATAATTATTGTTGCTGTGTTGGATGTTGTGGTTGTTGCGTTCTTTTTGTTTGAGTATTCTGTCGGTAGTCCAGTATACCGCGCCTACAGATAGACACACACAGGCGCAATCTCCAAGTCATGGCAAAGGCACGACGAGATAGGCGTGGACGAAAGACGGTTGTTGAGCAGTTCTGGTTCATAAGGCGCACGTTTGCTCGACCCGCCCGTCTAATGTCGGTCGTACTGTTGAGATTCAGTGTTTGTAAGAGCTGCTGCAATTGGGACAATTTAGGTCCTTTCTCAGCAATTATGTGAGAAAAGTAAGGAGAGGAAATATATATATATATATATATATATATATATATACCGTGAGCCTTACGTCCAGGCCTGGTATCGACTACCTACTTGAACAAGGTTTTAATAATCTATATATATGTATATATATATATATATATATATATTTGTAGAGAGAGTGAAAGGTGGGAGAGTGAAGGATGACGAATTCCACCAGAGGAACTCTCTATTTTTCTCCAACCAGCACAGCGTCAAAGCAACACGGCGGTGGTCACGGGTGCTGGCTGCAATTACTTATTTGGTCGTGCGTCTTTGCGCGCACCTATGCGAAATCGAGAGATGAGAGAGAGGTAGAGATAAAAAGAAAAGAGGCAACACGGAAAATAAAGAGCGCTAAAGTGACAAACAAAAGTCTACCGAGGGAAATAGAAAGGAGAGACAGAAATACGGCGAGATATGAAGGAAGCGAAAGAGAGAGAAAATACGAAACATAGATCGAACGAGCATAGAGCACAGAACCGAACACAAACACAGCGAGGGGAGCGGGTGGGGTGAAGAGAGAGGAAATTGCCATTTCCCTCTCTGTTCAACTGGCAAAGTTTCCAGCCGGTGGAAATATGCCATCCGGTTGGTTACTCAGCCACGCACCCAGCCGGGCTGCCGACCTGCCTACATTGTCGTTATTAGACGATGACTTAGATGATGCTAGTGTTGATGATGATGGTGATGGAGATGGAGATGTTGATGGGGCAAGAGACATGAAGGTATGAGAAAGTTTCTCTCTCTCTCACACAGGCCGCCTCGCCTAACCGTCGTCCCATCAACTTGATCGTAGTCAACATCATCATAAACATTGGCTGTCGTTTTGCTGCTGCAGTTGTTAACTTTATTGTTGTATTGTTGTTGTTGCTGCTGTTGTTGTTGCTGTTGCTTGTTGTTGTTGTTGTCGCTGTTGCTATTGTAATCGCCAGCTGCGTGTCGAGTACATGATGATATAGTTGTGTCGAGTTTGAAGCTACCCTCAATTGGTGCTGTTGCTGCTGCTGCTGCTGACGCTGTTGTTTTGGCTGACTGGCTGGGTGGCCTGCCGCTGTTGTAAATAGAGTCAGGCCACTGCCGGCGACGGAGAAACTGCGGAAACGCCTCCGATAATAATAATAATAGCGACTACGAATAATTCTAAGAGCAATAATAATCATAATAATAATCATAATCATCATCAAAATCGTAATAACAACAACGCCAGTTGCTGTAATAGTTGTGGTTCAGCCAGCAGTACAGCAATACAAACCACTGTAGTCGTTTTCGTCGAGCTTTCTGTCGAACGAGGATCGGACCGACCACACTGGCTGGAAGTGGCACAACGACATCAATGCGTTCCACTGAAGTTTTGGCTGGCCACCTTTGGCTGAAGAAGTCAACATTGTGGAAACTTCATCAACAATACTAACTAGTAAGACAGTTCCGTCTGGTGCTGTTGCTGCTGCTGCTGCTACCGCGATTATGTTATGCTCAAATAGCAGCGGCGGATATGTTCGTGAACTATGCTTCCACTATGAGACGACCCAACGCATGATTAAATGGTGAACAAGAAGAAGGATACCAGCAACAGAAGTAAGGAGAACAACAAGCTAGTGATGAGCTAGGGCGGGGGGGCGGAGGGGGAGGTGGGCAGAGGAATTGTTAGGAGAGTGGTGATGGGACAGTGGCCCACTGGTACTGGCGTGTGCCGTACGCAGGTTTTCGGTGCACAGCGATCTCAGTCGAAGAAGTTCGTCTCTCTCTGCACGACGCCTGTCGATTAGGCAGTGAGTCACTCCGTAAATATGCTCGTCATCGTTGTCGCCGTGCCAGAATGAAAGTTCCTTGATTCTTGTTGTCGCCGTTGCCACCGTTGTTGTTTTTTGTGCTGTTATTATTGTTGTCACTATTGATGCTGTCAATGTAGTTGTTTTTGTTGTTATCGGTGCTGCCGTTGGCGGCAATGATAGTGATGATGTTGTTCCTGTTGCCGTTGTTGGTGGTAATCTTCTTGCAGGGGTTGCACGATGTGGATATACGAGTATACCAACGGTCACTTTGCTGGGCTTCAGTGACGAGCGAGTTTGTGTTGAATTTATTTTTGCATATGTTTATGTATTTGCTCTTTTAGTGATATGTGTGACGCTGTGCTCGTCGTGGTGGACATTCATTCGTCTCCCGAACTCATTTTTGGAATTCAAGTTGGCTGCGTAAACGATGAAAGCGCAAAACCAAAACTTTAGTTTTGCTTCATTAATAGAACGATCTGGTCGAACATAGGGTGGACGGGCAACCTCTTAAGGCAGTAATAATAATTCACTACAGAAGAACCATTCCATTTTTTATTATTGTTCCATTATTATTTTCCAGCGTTCTGCACTTAGATGGCAACGCGACAACCGCAGCTGCAATTATATTCGTTTTTCCTGACCTAAACTTTGTCATAATCTTATCTACATACATATTGTTTATTTCGCAATAATTTTGCATTCCAGATGGTACATAATTACAATACAATCATCATTATATACAATTTTAACACTTTAGCGACCGTCCCACCGGCAAGAAATTGCAAAGACCGCCGATGCGACTGGCAGCTCGCTGCGTGGTATTTAGCGCATACCTGCGAGCAGAACCGGCAACGACATTGATCGCCAACTTGGTGAAATCCTTGAGTCGAACACACCAAGTGATGATAGCCATGTACAATGTACCTTGTGTACACGTGTCGGCTAGTGCATGCCATTCCCTCCCAAAGCTCCCTGGTGAGGTACACATCTAACTGCGCTACCTCAGCCGAGGCCTCGGTCACTTTTCCCTGCCACTCCAACAAAAATTGTTGAAGTGGCATTGTAATAGGTGACTTAAGCCTGACTCTGATTGTTTCCACTGCCGGTTCGCAACCCGCTAGCAGGTACACAAAGCGATTCCTTGTCATAATCTTATCTGTCTAGCACGAAATTAGTGTGCGCATGTGTGTTGATAAAAACTTGCGTCCCTTTAGTTCTAATAGAAATCATTGCTAATCACTTCAATTGGAGTCTCTCGGGCTTGGTTCAGTATTGAGTGATTTGATACTCGCAAGTTCTGTCGGGGTGTCCCTTTTCCTCTAATGCTCTGAGTATTGGTGTGTAGCAATCTAGCGTTCAGTTGCTTGCGCTAGTGGGTATCATCCGCTCTAATAATCTGTCTGCTCAGTAGCTTAACGCTTTCGACAAGGGAAAGGCAACGTTTCCTAAGAGAGTTTTGGGCCTTTCTAGAAACGCATACAATAGCACAGGCACGCCGTTCATCGAGGATCGGCAAACCGCTTTCAACTTTTGCCTACGGCTTCACTGCGAGAGTTCAATAGGGGTTTCGAGCCGAAGATGTCAGAGGCGTTCTACAGAACACCGGCAATGTTGGATAATACACGGATGGAACCGCTGTTTGGGCAGCGCCACGTTCTTATCCCTTCCTTTCCGGGAGGTTCCACCATAAACTGTGCTGTCGAACTGGGTTTCATAACCCTTGCCATGAGTGTCGCTGTACATTTTGCGGCCTCATTTGAACCATCATTGTCATCATCATGAGACATGTTGTTCAGCTTCAGCTATTGGGGTGTTGGGTCGGTGATATTTGATATGACAGGTGATAATATGACAGCATATTATATATATGTACAAGATTAACGAAAACAAATGCCGCTTTTGAGATTTAATAAGCACGTGTAATGTAATGTAGTTGAAAGGTGATGTAATACTGCATGATTAGTTAGTTATTCTTTGTTCTTCGAAGGGTACACGTTGTCTGTGGCATTAAGTCGGTGGCATTTTTGCTCGGCACAGAGTTAAAAAAAAGTCAGGCCACGGATATTGCCGTATTCCTCCGCTCGTTCATATAAGTGTATAAACGTGTATATATCTACCCTATCTCGCCTTCGACCAACTAGCTGCCCACCATGCTACTAAGCATGGTATCGCCCAACTACAGTTTGAACTATTATTAGTTTTATAGCCAGAGTTCCTATTTTGGAGAATGAAAGCAATCTCATTCGAAGAAGCGATGGAGATAATTGACATTGTACGACGGGAAAAAGCGCACGGAAAAGGCAAGCCGTACAATCATTTCTCAGGAATAATAGCAAGAGACTGGAATCCTTATTCGAGGGGAGGAGGGGTAATACCAAAACAGCACGGATTTAGAAACATAAACTCACTCAGCAATTGGGAGCTGTCCGGAGAAATCTAGAATGCGCTGTCCAGACCGAGGGGTTGCATATATGCTGTGTTTGTGGATTTCAAGGAGGCGCTTGGCATAGCATCAAGGCATAAGATAGTTGAAGAGCTGGCAAAAATGGAAGTGCCTGGAGCAATGCTGAGGTTACTTATCTAGAATTAAAAACCATCTTAAAACAAAGCACAGTGCTGATTGATAACGGGGTCGGCATAGCGAGGGAGGTGACTCAAACCACAGGTGTCGCGCGGGGCGATAAAGTGAGCCCACTGCTGTTTTCCTTACTTCTGGGTGCACTGCTGCGGCGGATAAGGGCGGGCTGGAGTCAAGCGTGGGCCAGACTCGTTCAAATCAGGGAAACAGAAATAAAATTTGTAAAACAGGAATCACCTCATCAGCAAGCGACAGTGGCTTTTAATAATACATCCAGGAGGCGTCGAGGAAGGTCACCATCGCAGCTGCGGCAACTAAATGCCCACATATGCATTTGGTTTATGCAGCAATCGCTCTTTTCGGGATCTAGATAGACACACACACTATGTGGTGTTCCGCTAATATGCAATACGGTGGGAGTGAACGAATAGCGTTTACTTGACAAGGTAAGGTTTTTCTTTCTAAAGAAGATTTTTGCGCTATCAAATACGTGCGGGAATAGGGTTGTCCACGTTCTGGAGAGTGGCCCGCAACTGACAGAGGATCTGCAAAAACGATGGAGCCTGAAGAAGGTGCGCACCTTTGACGCTATGATATATGTAGACCTGGTGAACTAAAATTAGTAAGTGGAATTTATGAAACAGCAGCAATTTAACACGTTTACTCAGCCCGGGTGTAAATATAATAAATATATAAATATGAATTCAACTCTCCATCTGCAGAAAACGCCATGCTTATCCACATAGTCATTTGTGTCTATTGCTCTATGCCGAGACGTTCGCTCCGTAGCCAAAAGTTTTTCTTACGCCTCAAAAGCATTTTGCCACGTTCTCGCTCTATTGCACTATATTGCTTTCCTTCTCATCGGTTACATGTTTGGTGTGGCTACTCTTGAAACTGGGAGAGAGGTTATACCTACAATTAGGACCATAACACGAGCTAATCCACGAGATGTAAAATTGGAATCGAGAAGTTCTTCCAAACAGTTTCAAACTTCCTTTGTAGGCGTAGTTTATAGCGAATTTTAAGTTTGAAGAAGCTGCTCAATCTAAAGTACTATTGTAAATTATAATTAAGTAAATTTTGCTGAGTGTAAAAAAGCACCAGGTTGTGGGGTACTTTTGGCGAAGGCTGGCTCTCTTCTGCACATGATCGTGCTTAACATGCTATAGATTTACTCTATTGAAGGTACATAGCATCCCCAGTATTTGTATCAGTATTTTTCCTTAGTGATTGGCCCTCATGGAACTACAAAGTTCTGCTATTGCAAAGTTGGCAACAGAATAGTCAATAAACGTATATACCACTTCATATTTTGCGTTTAGGAAAGCTCAAAGACGTTGCTAACCATTAACAACATCATCATACTTCATACATCCGGATTGCGCCTGGCTGTTCATTTTATATCTTTACACTCATTTATTTATTGTAGGGTGAAATATTTTCGAGAACATGGTGCGGCACGATACCATTCATTCTTCTACCTTTTTCTGTTCGACTGGCTAGTTCACGTATGAATTAAGGATTGTGCTGACTAGGCGTGCAGTTTATTCATGCTTGCCTCCGCTTGTTTTATAGAGGGAGAAATCCAATTGCACACGCCTCGATGGTTTGAGGTAGTGTGGTACTCCCCGGAATAATTGTGTTGATTGAACCTCGCTTGCCTTCATCTAGAGCTACGAAAGAACTGGCTGGAATTAATTCCAGACCAGTGGCCATACTTATTGGAATGGCTATTATAGCGTTATTTGTTTGTAGCACAGAGACGCTAATGCCGGATAGCCGTAATAGGGTAGATGTTTGTTATCTCCTGGCATGTGTGTATCGACGAAAGAGCACAGTTATTGCATGTTGTTTGACAACTATGTTTTGTCTTCATCGTCATTATTCGTCATTATATCGTAGTGTTATTTGACTGAAAAGAATAAGCGTGGTCTGTTTTATTTTTTACTATGCTATTTGAAACCATTACGCATCTCATATACGCTACAAGATAAGGTCGATACGCTATATTGGGATGGCCTTGTACCTAAAGACCTGGCAAGGTTTTTCAAATGTTCATAATATAATGCAGGTAGAAATCGTATTTATTTTTATAAAAGTAGAATCCATTTTTAGATCCAGACGTAATTTCTACTTTCTTCTTTCGAAAATTATTGGATGACTAGGTGAGATAAGATGAGATTAAACGTGGCTTTTGGGTTGAGCAGTCTTATAATTTATCATACTTTAAAGGGATGTTTCATATATACAGTTCAGTAGGCGTAGAAGGCATTGAGGGCCCGCACGACCCGCCATGGGTCGATATTGGCTACGTTGACCGATATAGCGACAGCCTTGGCCTTCACTATTGCACCTGAATGAGTATTCGTTCCGTGACTGTCGAATAGCTCTTCGAAATGGTAGTTGATTACGATCAGACGGTAGGGTGACAGTTGACCCTATCCGAAATTGGAGTTTTAGAGTTATATGTAATAGTGTGCTAAAACTAACGCATTGCATCGCGGTGATATTAGGTGGTGTTTAGGTGTGTCTTGGGATTGCCTTAACTCAGTCATGATAGACATCAAATGAATTGTCCGAAGTTACAAGTTTAATTGGAGTATCTGTTTTCTTATCCGAGGGATGGCCCAACAGTGGGTGCGTGTGGGCCTCTGCCGGCTTTACTGTGTATCAGCTGCATCGAGGAGCTTTCGAACTGCACTACGCGTACAATAACTGCAGTGGATGCTATTCTGCACGTTCCGCTACGTGCAGAGCAGCCAGAGTGGATGCTATTCTGCTCTTTGTTTTTTTTAAAATCTGAATCCTTTCTAATTCCTATCCAACTATAAGATGGGATAATTTCATCCTTGGATATGACGATTATAGCAATATCCGTCTCTTAAGCATTGTCTTTTTTTTCTCAAATGTATGGCAATCTCACGCGACCCAACGCTATTATTATTATATTATTATTGCCTTCGCTTTTTTGCATTTACCAGGGCTGGCTTACCGAAAAGACTATGAGTAATATTCGCGGCATCTGGTTTCTCTTGGGAACTTCCAGACAGGCTCTTAGAACTTCCAGACCACCGCTGTTAGCCGGTCGTTGGCGAGACCATTTTGGACGGTGCCTGACGGATTTCGAATTCTTTTTTTCATAATAGGCGAGTGGCAAAATGTTTTCCGCGTTAAGTGCCATTCTGCAGTGCGCAACATCTGAACACAGCCGGTTGCCCTTGTCTGCCATTCATAACAGCAGTGATATTTAGCAATTGCTGATCTGAAACGTACCAATTGAAGTCCATCCCCTGTTTTCCGCTTCGTTTATGCACTAATCTTACCGTCGCGTCTCAATGCTGTGGCATCTTGGGTGAACGGCATCTTTAGCCTTTTAATAAGTTTCCTTGTGCATTAGTTGTTACCTTTTTTTTTTTGTAATATATATATATATATAAGGACACATAGTTCGAGACAATAGGAGTCACGCACCGTTTGACCACTTAATTCATAATTCGAAGCGTTTCTTCATAGAATTTGCAGAGACTTGGGTTGGAGCTTACTATGGACTGATTACAAGCGTGCATCTGAGCAATATTAAACATTTTCCTAACTCAGAGTAGTTGTAAGTATCAACCCTGACAAAAAGTATTTTTTTTTTGCTTCTTTCTTGAGCGCTTGCGTAGCCGCTGCTTTCCGGAGGTAGGGCGGGGGGGGGGGGTTGATTCTGCATTGTGGCCAGTAAATGTCTAAGCCCCTGTCGTTCAGGTGCCATACGACCGCTTCAATTAATAGCTTTATTAGACAATTTTTTCATCACTAATACACTTTTACTAGCCCCAAGGGGATCTGCCTGGCAAACATTTCACCCCTGGGAGGCCTTCCAGTGGACCATTTCAGGTAGCAACTGTGGCCTTGCGGTAGCCGTGAAGGTATGCTACATGAAGTGCCACGATTTACACGTGCCTAAGAGGGATGGCTTGGCCACTAACGACCAAGCGCCGGTCGTAATGCACCTTTCAGAATAACTTTGGGCCCTTTGCAGTCCGCTGTCTGTACGCACCTCCCCAGACTGGAATTAAAACAATTTGAAGGAGATTGTTTTTAATCCTAGTCCATCATCCGTCCTCTACGGACTTGAAATGCATCCTGTGGCATATCTTCAAGGCACCGAGGGCCGGGCATCCAGACTGCAATAATGCACTAACTGAGCACAGGCTCTAT
Organism: Dermanyssus gallinae; assembly: GCA_003439945.1. Classification (NCBI taxonomy): domain Eukaryota; kingdom Metazoa; phylum Arthropoda; class Arachnida; order Mesostigmata; family Dermanyssidae; genus Dermanyssus; species Dermanyssus gallinae. The sequence goes on from QVRM01000854.1 coordinate 33,083, forward strand.
TAAATGTTTGTATGCATAAATGCGTACAGAGGGTAAGAAGGGAGATCAGCGACGCGTAATCATTGCAAGCAATCAACTACCATTCGATGTTTCGCAGCGATTTGATCTGCCAAGAGGACTTATCTTAGGTCCCCTCTGAAGAGGGTTACCAAGATCTCGTGCAGATCTGACCAACTCTAACGGACCGTTGCTTGCCTATTTATCACAATTTCCAATACGTGCACGGGAATGTTGAAATCTAAGTTGCCGATATTCTGCGCAGGGACTCATCAATGCTACGGGTGTTATCGCAAACTGTATCTTTCGAGACTTGGAACGACACCGTCGTGTCATTGGCAGATCAACAGAGCTTTCCCCTTTCCCCGACGATCTATTTACAGTAGCCCAATCGACAATATTTATCCATATTTATATGCAACGCAAAGCAAAACGGACCGACTACAGAGCCCTGAGTATTGCCAGTCGGTGGAGCCTTTGATCTAACGCCCTTAAGAAATGTCATGACGTATAGAATGAAATGCCTTGGCCGCGGCCAGGAAAACTCCAACTATTCCATCACCGCCGGCCGCGCCGCGACAGAAGAACTCAGTCAGTTCGCAAGTTCCATAGCAAGAAACTATATCTTTATTATTATGATTATTAGTATTATTACTTTTTCGTCCGTAGATTAACATGTCTGCGTTTTCGTTGCGATTCTTTCTGTAGAGCCGTTCGTGGACACGACAACGACCGGTTAGCTGACGATACTTACCATAATAATAATCATCATCACCATCGGCATCATGTTATGGACACCACCGCTTCGACGCGCCACCTCCTGGCGGATCATGCAGATCTCGCTCTATCTGGGCGCATTGGCGTTTTCCATAGGCTGCCTAGTCGGTTACAAAGGCCTCAACGCGCTCTTCGACACGGATATGGCCTCCTGCATCCTCTACGCGCACGCTACCTTCCAAAGTACGCTCAAGCAGGGTGAAAAGTTGGTCTTCCTTCGTCATACGCCTAAACATTTTCAAGTATATGAATTTGGCTGCGTCTGCGCTATATATATATATATGTATATATATATATATATATATATATATATATATGTATATATATATATATATATATATATATATATATATATATATATATATATATATATATATATGTATATATATACAAATACATACGCCGAAATCATGGAAAACCATAGCGTAGACTGCTTTTTACGCGGTAGTAAGGCTGCTGGTTGATTACATTAACATGGAGTTGTTATTCGTTTTACCAAAATGACATACTCATCTTGACATATTGAGAAGTTGCTGAAATATTCTAGATAGGTGCTCCGCACGAATAGGATGTATACTTGGTTCGTAGTGCACATTTGCTTTTACGAAACTTTGGTATCGTATTACAGGATATTGCTTTTGTGAAGTAATGAGGTACGCTTTAAGCATCCAAACGGTTATATATATATATATATATATAACCGTGAGATTTATTTAACTCATAATGGGGTGTAAAAAAATTTCCGCAGTGAATATATATAAAAATTTATATATACATATATATATATACGTCTATATAGTGTGAATCGTGGTAGCAGCGGATCGTCGTCCCTCTGCAAACGACGTCCGGATCTTGACGTTAAGCGTGGAAACGCCGCCTTCGTTTAGGGCACGCTTCTGAAGTGGTTTTCGTTTGGCTTAAACGAAACGGTCACGTGTATAGTCACCACACACATCCGCTAGGCACACTTGTTTAGCTAATTCTTCGTGATACGTTAACCAAATATGTGACGCATTATACAGAAAAAAAAAACTGTAATATATATGTGTGGGTGTGTACATACACCCATACATAGTTAGGATGTTCAATATGTACCTAATATTACTTCTACATAGTAACAATATCCTGTACTGAGATGCTAACTCACTTATGACTGCAAAATTATTATTATTATTATTATTATATTATTATTATTATTATTGTCAGCAAACGACAAGTGAATAAATAATAACGACAATAACAATAATAACAACCACAACGACAACCGTTATCTATGACGAGCATGAGTCATCGCAGCTCGGAAGCGGGGCGGCGCTATGTGTGGACGATAAGTTCTTGTATCGTTTGTTTTGACGACTTTTGATGTATGTGAATCTAGCCTCCGCTGTCGAGGGTAGCCTAGTGAGCCCACAGAACTGTACGGTGACGATGGACCGGAATAGCGATTATACGTGTCGCTTCGTCTACTTCAACATAATCTGCTCTTTCGTCTACTCGATCGTCGGCTGTTGGTTCTTCATCGCCTGCACCTCCGAAGCTAAGACTCGACCCGACGAGACGTAAGCATTCTAGACTGAGACTTCTTTGGTCTTCCTTCGGCCCGCCTGTCCCCTTTTTACTTCGACTACTCGATGTTATTGCTAGCATTTCTATGTTATTGCCAGCATGCTTGGGAATGTACGCATTAAAATATTTGGAAGGGCGTCATACTCATGGTGTCATGTATGCTGGTGGTGATGTCTTTTGCCAGATATTGCTGTTGCACAGAGTATAGATTGCCTTGTCCTTAGCTGTGAAGGACTCTACCCCGACGGAGGGAATTTTGCTCGCCGGGACCCATATCCACTAAGGCCGCTAAGGCCGTCCTTAAACTTTACTCTATGATTGCCCAGAACTTCACAGAACCGTACTTTAAGCGATGACCGACTGATTTTAACGTGCCTAAGTCTAGTAAATAAGGTATCATGTTCATCTCGTGCTGTTTAATTTCTTCGCAATCTAAGTTCTAGAGGAAAAACATGGCATAAGACATGAACTTGTTTTTACCCCGTACTATGCAATAGGGACGCTTGCATATACTAACCGTTTTAGACGATGCTTGCGAGATCGTCGCACGTTTTTCATTGCGATGGATTCCCTTTGATATAGAAAGATTTTGTGTTCGCAAGCTTACTGGACTAGACGCCACGTGCTCGCGAGGCATTGTAGCTCCAATATATATGTATGTATATATATATATATATATATATATATATATATATATATATATATATATACATAGTTACTATAGAGCACTTCATATTTGCAATTACAGATGTGTCCTCTTTAGAAAGAAGGGGCGCCACATTCGTGGCAAATTGACCGCGTGACTGTCCTACCGCCGGATTTGAGAGAGTTTGCCTGTGTGCCTTTCACCAGCTAATATTATTCTTATACACATATATGCATTCGACGTGAGTAGCCAATATCAAGCAATAACGGCGATGCTGTTAGTGATGATGATGGAAGAGGAAGGACTCCGCATGCAAGCAGTATATTGAGTTTGATTTTGTTGTGTTTGTTTCAGAGCTATTCAGTCATGGAAACTGGTTGTGCCGTCCATATTTTTTACCTTCATCCTGTCTCTCATGTCCCTGATTGGGTCAGCACTCATCGACCGCGGCATAGCCTCATTTAAGAACCCCTTCGTCAGCGAAGCAAGCCGACTTCAGTAAGTTGCCTCCATAGTTGCCCGATTCGGTGGGTTGAAAGGGGGGGGGGGGCGCAAACATGCGCTTTCCAGATGCAGTTTATACCAGCGCTCATACCAATTCAATCGGCGTTTTTTTTCTCTCTCTCGCGATAAATCCTATTATATCCTTGCTTTTCTTAACTGGAAATTAACACAATGTTCGTAGTGCGCTAGGCGGCACACGAAAACGCACTCAATAAATGAAATAAGTATTTTAGAAAACTAGATAATTTTGCGCCGCTGTCGATGCGTACGCCACTTAAATGTATGATGAAACAGCCCTATTTGTTGCACTGTTATGCAATGTTAATGTCCTCCCTTTTGCTATTAGTGCGTGCGTCATGTGACGCCAGTGTTAATAAGGCTAGTTTTAAGTGAATATATATATATATATACATATATAGAAATATATATATATATATATATATATTGTTGCATGTCTTTGCGTTTCGCCGTGTCCGCTTTGCTCTGTTACAGATGTGCGCGTTTCAAGCTGACTCGTGTGACGGAGGCGCCCACGTTCTTCGGCCAGTTTCGCGTCTACGCGTCAATCTCCGAGTCGTTTTCGTGGCTCTGCACCGGGTGCTGGATGGCTGGCCTCGTGGTGCTGGTGTGCCGTTGCTGTTTGGCGGCCGACTTCGTGACACAAAGCGAGGTAGGCGAAAACGGTCGTAGGAAAAACAACGACCACGCTGGCGGCGGCGGCGACGCCATTAGCAACGACCTCGTCGGTCGGTTCGTCGGGGGCCTTTCGGCTTGCTGGAAGCGCTCGATGACCGCCGTTCAGCAACGTCTTAGCGTTGATTTCGGCTCGAGGTCGTCGGCGAAGGCCGCCAGATCGCGCAGTCGTGCTGCAGCATCTGTTCCTGTTCCACAAGCTTCTGCTGTGGCTGTTTCTGCTGCTGCTGCTGCTTCTGCTATTCCCCCTTCCGCTTCAAACAATCGCTATAATAATGCATCTGCAACAGTTACAGCTGTTGCAGCTGCTGGAAAAGCACGGCCAGCCGTAACAGCAACAGCGGCGGCGGCGGCACCAGCTTCTGATGCTGCTGCTGCTGTGCAACATGCTGCACCTGCTTGTGTGGTTGTGGTGACGCCTGCACCCGTTGCCGCACCTGTGCAGGTGGGTGCGTCTAGTGGTTGTGCTGCTGCTGCTGCAACTGCTACTGCTGCAAGTGTACCTGTGCAGATCGGCACGGCGGTTAATGTTGCTGCTGCTGCTGCTGCTGACCTAGGAAAGCCGCTTGGTGTCGCAGGTGCAGCTGTTGTTGACGCTGGCGGGGCGCCGCTTAATACTAGAGGTGCTGCAGCTGGTGTTTCCGCTGGCAATGCGCAGCTTGGTGCTACAGGTGCAGCTGCTGGTGCCACAGGGGCAGGTGTTAGTGCCGGTGAGGCACCGTTTGGTACCACAGATGGAGCTGTTGGCTGAACAACAACAGCAGCAGCTGCTGTTAATGTTGTTGTCACTGCTCCGGCTACGGAATAACAAATGCTGCACCTAAGGGTGCAGTCATTAGTGCTTCAGCAAATAGCGCGTCATTTGTGGGCTGGTGGAAATGCAGCTGCACCTCCATTGTCGATTCGACTGAGAGTGCCACATCCGCTGCTTCCTCTGGTACCAACCACCTCGACGGCAGGGAATGATGTTCACGCCGTTAAGTGGTCGTTTGTCTAGTTGCTTTTATCCGTTTACAATCGCCAGCTCGATGAATGACGCCAGGTCTGTGTTGTCTGTCCGCTTTTTTTCCGCTTAACTCGCTTTGTCATCTGCGTTCCCAAGTAGTCTCGAGCTGAATGCATTGGAGCAAACTCTGCATCACCCAGTCCCTATCAGGGGGGAGCTGCTACTAATTCTGACACTGTGCACAAGCACAAACAATAAGAGAGGCAGAAATGTATTTGAAGCCATATGACGCAACAGTGGGTGAGGGGGCAGAGGGCGGATTTGTAGTAATTATTATCGTAGTAGTTGTAGGAGTAATAGTAGTAGTAGTGGTAGTGGTGGTAGTAATAGTAGTAGTAAAAGCTATCTCAAGCCATATCCGAGGTCAGGTAAAATCTAGTAGATTGTTTCGGCCCGCAGCTTAGCTACGTTTGGGCGTAGAGAGCACAAAAGAGTAAGTTGCTTTGGGTGAGAGAACAGCACAGCCGTGTTTTGCCCACGCGACGGCCGTGTCGTGTGGGATCGGTATTGGTTGTGGGGTTGCCTACCGATATACCCCCCTTGCCTATAAGCGAGTGCGGTTTGGCTGGACCAACTGGTCAAACGGCCTGGATAATTACTAGAGGAGCGGAAAAAAACGTTTGTCTGTTTTGTACATTTTTTCTTCAAGGCATGTGCTGTACGTATAACGTCGTATTTTGCCTATATGGTTTATTTTTTTTAAATGTTTTTAGAGAAGTAGATGGGCACGGACCTGCCGTCTAGTATTTACACTGTGCCGAGCGAATGCCAGTCGTACTAAGCAGCGACTTTTTGCGTATTATTAGATCAAGTCTCTTGTTAGAACGGGCTGCTTAGAGTGAACTGGGTCATTCAAATGTCGCCTTTTGCATTAATGTAGTGCGTGGAGAGTAACTGCCACTGGCCCTGATATTGATGCACGATGCTTTCGTCGAGCCAGAACATTTTGACTTCGACGGAAACTCTTTAAAGCAGAACCGCTTTACGCGAATTAGAATCCTGTACAGTTTTTAAATGTATATATATATTCATGTGTATGTACTACATCTGCCGATGAACTTTAGTGACAGAGTGTGTAAATAAATACAAAAGTAGTAGGACCAGCATGCGTGTCAGTCAACATGAACTTTGAGGTATTGCCGCATGCTTTATATATATATATATATATATATATATATGCCACTGTCTACGTGTCTTGGCAAAACTGAACGGGCCAGCAAATCTATTGACAAACATTAACTGCCATATCGTATAAAATACATACCATTCATTAGGAAACTAGGATACGTATGTGTGCAGTAGGCGTAAGCCGTAAGTATAGGCAATTACTGTTTGACTGTTTGGACGAGGAAGTAAGAGTTTACGTTTGCAGTGAGTTCGCTTTCACTTTGCTGTCTTGCCAAATCCACTGCGCTATATCCTATGTCGAACTGTTCATCGTGCGTACAGCCACATGCATGCACTGTGTCACTTGCAGAGATATTCAGAACGGTGTGCTATTTCAAACGCGTTGAGCTTGACTAATGGACTGTGCATTTTTTTGTGTCATAGTTTGTTTTATGACTGTTTTATGATGTATGAAATATACATAACAACATATATATATATATATATATATATATATATGTATTTATATGTATATATATAAATATATATATATATATATGTATTTATATGTATATATATAAATATATATATATATATATATATATATATACGAAGCCTTGTAACAACAGTAACGTTTTTCTGTCAAACTAATCAATGATATCGTTCTTTGCATAACACTTGCAAGTTTGTCGCCGCTTCTTGCTGCTTGAGTAGACGTTAGAGAAGGCATGATGCTTTTTGGGGTCAACAATATTTTCCCGTAGCTACTCTGATTAGGACAGGTTACATTACGGGTGTTTTGATTGGTAACACTTCGTTCATATCCATGTGTGTTTGTCCGTTCAGCGATACATGCTGGACGGATTAGCGTTTTTCCGCTTAGAGCATACTTGTTGTACTTTGACAAATAAAAATAGCCTATGATGATGTATCGCAAGGATGTCATATCATTTCGAAGTGTTTACAATAGGCAGCTAGGTATGTATGCTGTTTCCTGGTTAACGATACTCGTATATTGGCGTTGTTGTTATTGTTATGTTGTCTTGTTTTCTATTCTAGGGTCTAGATTAGGTCATGATCTCGTATTTTACTGCTGCTACTGCTGCTGCTGTTGTTATTGTTGCTATGTTGCTGCTACTGCTTTTGTTGTTGTTGTTGCTGTTGGCAAATCCGCAATCGATCGTTTGTCGTTTCCTTGGCTGACGCTGCTACAGCAAAAGAGATATGCCGTGATGCTGTCGCCGGTGCATTGCAGCCTTTGGTTGCGAGGCTGCGATGTAGCAACAACACCCATGCATGCCGCGGCGATGTAGTGTATTGCGGACGGTGCTCGCTGTCGTCAGGGTCACGTCAGCGCCGCTAGAGCTAACTAGACAGCATGATGGCACTCACACTGACGATGATGATGATGTTTTGCTGTGGCTGGATGTGTTCTGGGCCTGTCGTATAGCCGCCGACGTCGCGCGGCACGCGGGGCAGGCCGTCGACATCGCATGCGACCTCCGGCAGCCCGAACGTGCCCGACCTGCGCGCCTTCCTAACCGGTCACGGCTGGCGAGATTCTCTCCGCCGCCTGAACGGCTCGCTCAAAGAGTCGCTGAAGAGCTGGCGAAGTGACAACACCCTCTATCGCACGCTGTTCGCGGGCAAATCGCCGCTCGCGCGTGGTCACGCCTCCTCGCCGAACATGCAGCACGACGCTTCGGCGGCCATACTGCCGTTGGTCGCCTACAACGTCCAGTCGAGTACGGTGACGCTGAGCGTCGACAACGACGACCATGACGACGACGATGATGATTTCGAAAGCGCCACAGCGGACGGGGGAAGTCGGTGCGACATTGTGCGACAATGGACAACAACAGCAGGTCCCCTAACGGCCGAATCAACTCTTGTAACGTCTCCTCCTGTCGCTGTTACCGCAGCTGCTGCCGCCGCCGCCGCTACCACAGAGAAAGAAGAAGACGGAGATGAAGACGTCTATGATGATGTGGTTGAATACCAGCATGCGTTAAAGGACAGACGCGGTTCCGCAAAAGGGTTGCACTGGACGTGACCTCCTGGAATGCTGGAAAAGACGGGTGAACTCTCCTCTCATTGCGCAGCAAGACCGCGACGCCGACCACGATGACTAGAATACGGCCTTGATTTTGGCAAGCTCCTTTGTCCTGAAGGGGTTGGCTGGGGGGGGGGGGGGGAGAGGATGGCAAAGGGATGGGATCACCTCCAATGGCTGCTTGTCTGATTCGCTCGCGCAAGGCGAATTTAAGAGCAACCAGCAAGACAAACCATGAAACGGTCGTCTATCCGAGCGACGTGTACAGAACTCGTTTGGTCACCACCGCACCGTTTGGGTGTACGTCTCGCGGCACCCATCTTTTCCCCTTTCATCTGTTTCCTGCGGCTCGTGGCGCTCGACGGCTTCAGATGTTCTGCGGTTTCGCCCTCGGCCGTGCCCGCTCCCGAGTCCGTTGAGGCGGGCGATCATCCATTGTAGTTCTCTCTCGTTCGCAAGCTCTCGTAATCTCACTCGCAGGTTCACTACGAACCTTCAGTTCGTCTCTCGCTGCCTCTTTTTTCTCTGCGCGTGCGTTGTGCCTTGTTCCTGCTCGTTCCGATCACCGATCACCTAATGCGTGCAACCCGTGCTCGTGGTTCATCATAGTTCGTCGTGGTCACGTTGCACTTCGGCTAAGTTTGCTATGTATGCTACTACCACCATCAATACCAGTCAGTACAACTACTTCAAGTCCCACCAATACAACCACCCACGTACGACTACGTTCTGCCTGAATTCGGTACCATTGATCTGCTGCTGCTTCTGCTGGTGCTGCCGCTGCTGCTGCTGTGATCGGACCTGCATGTATCAGCAATCATCTGGAGAGCGGTTGTTCCGTGTTTGTAGTTCGATGTTGTTGAGATTGACGAACGCCGATCGAAACGCCTGAGTGCCTGAGTTGTGTGAGCGTCTGCATCCCATGCCTGAATCACTTGCTGTGCCGCGTTATTTGCGCCGCGCCTTGCCGAAGCTGTCGTCACACGGCAGCTTCACAAACACCTACCTACCTACCCACAAACCCACTCACACCCACATGCACCGGGCCTGATTAGAGAAGCCGGTCGGAGAATAGTCAACATCCCGACACAGACTTTTTAGGGCAAACCCGTCAACAGACTTGCCGTAACGTTGTTCGTGTCGTGTATTGCCTTTCAATGTTTCATCTTCTATATGTGTACAATGTTTATACATAAAAATTTTATACGTATATGTATATATATATATATAGATATATGTGTGTATATATACGTACATTAGTCTGTGTGTATGTCTGTCTGTGTATGTGGTGTGTGTGTCTATTGTTCTATGTGTGTTGTCGGTGTTCCAGTACGTAATAGTAGGCGGGTCAAGCGAGCTCGAAGCCGAAGCTTCTGAGGCAACGACGTCAACGCCACTACGTAGCACCGCGTCACTACCAGCGCCGGAAACGACGTCGCCTCAAATCAAGCCCCTATTTCGATCGTATCAGCAGCCCGCCTGAACGCCAGGCTGGTTGACTAACGAAGACGACGTGTCTCATGACAGTGGCCGCCGCAGCAGCAACAGGAGAAGCAGAATCAGCAGCAGCAGCAACAGGAGAAGCAGAATCAGAAGCGGCAGCAGCAGCAACAAGAGCAGCAGTGCCCCTAAACACCTAATTGTCTTCTACAGGTTCAAGGAGAGTGAAACTGCTATGGTTACTATACCTAATCTGTTACGGTTATTTACTACACTATTACGACTTCGACCACTATAGCAACAACAACAACAACAACGAAAACAACAGAATAACAAAACAACAACAACACAAACAACAGAACAACAACAGCAACAAGATCCACTAAAACTACTAGCTCTTGCTACGTTACCGATACGATTCCGATTCGTGCCATATAATGAATACGACGATTTGTGTTGCGTCGACTCGATAGTAATAAGCTTCTTCAGCGCGGAGGTGCTGATACGCATCGTGTTGTGCCAGTACTCCTGAACTCAGCAGCCTGTGGTCGGGAGATCATTGTTTTGTCGTGTTTCGCTCTGACTATTCGCCTCTACCTCCGTATACCACCTCGCGTGTTCTCCGTAGCCAGCGACAACGGGACGGACGTATATGAAATCGACGTGATGACAACGAGAAAAAACGAAGGGAGATATATATATATATATATGTATATACAGAGAGAAAGACGGTTGAGAAGCTGACAGCAGTCTTTACATTGATCGGTAGCTGCTTTGTCTTCTTTTGCCTGACTACTATGTTTCCTGACTTCGACACGAACTTCGACATGAATTCATCTGTACGATAAGCAACCCTCAACTCGAACGATTGCTAACTATACACACACAATCACATATTTTTCCCTTCTCAACAGCTACCAATTCGTGGTGCTGGTGGTAATTGGTGGTAGGTTCCGTCGACGTCATTCGATTGTCTCTCCATCGTAGAACTCGTTATCGAAGCAGTTTACTTAGTGACGGACACTTGATATCGGTGCTTGGGTGGGGGCTTGGATAGTGAAGACGTGGTGTATGTAGTTCGTGGCGTCGCAGGGGCGTTTTGCGTTCTGTTGACGTTTGTGTCTATTTGGGCCAATCCACTGGCCTCGTTTCCCCGGCTCGCTCATTGTTGCTCAGATTTACAATGGAATATTTAAGAAAAGCAGAAAGGAACGAAGGAAAGAGCAAACAAACAAACAAGCGTTAAATTCATTGTTGTATTTTCCATTTCCAGAGCCAGCTGTTAAACAGACTATTTGCTATTCAACACACAACTTCTGTTCTAGGTACACTTGTAGCGGTACTACTACTTGTGTTAGCGATAGTTCGACTGCTCCGTTAATGATGAAGCAGGCGTCTGATCTGAGTTGGAACGTATCAAAGCTAGGCGATAATGTCCTCGGACAGCAACAACATTGACACGTATGCAATTCGACGGCCGAGGCTCAAAATGTGCCCTGTCCCACACAACGGGGCATTCATCCAGACTAAGTCCCATATTCGAATGTGCACCCATTTTACATATGCGAAGCAAGAATGTACGAAAGAAGCAAATATGATACAGTGAAGACAGGAGCTGTCTTACGATATTCCGACCACGCCACCTGCATGATTCAAATTCTCAGGATATATATATATATATATATATATATATATATATATTTATTATAGATAGTAGTAAGATATTACTACTACTACTAATTTTACTAGTAACAGCCTAGCAGAATTTGTTAGTTCCTTGCGTTTGTGTAGAGGTTCGACAACATAATCCGATATTGTCTGTATGATGTATATCTATGAATGGTATGCATGTTTTTTTGAGTGGGCGATTGGGGGGGTTGTGTCTGTGTGCATACACACGGTATATGTGTATATGGACGTAAAAAGGGCAAGGAAACTTAACACTTGAGTCAGGTTCCTCCTGAGCAGGGCCTTCCCAGTAAAGAGGGCCGGACAGTGAGTAAACACTGGCTCATGTAGCTCAATTGTTTAACTGGATAAAATACACTGCCGCAGTGTTCTTTCTCCCTTATCCGTGTGTCGTTTTGTACGGCGGATCGTGGGATCTCGGCTTTTTAGCACAAAACCAAAATCAGAGGCAACACTGAACGGTGCAATTGGCGAACGGTGAATGAATATATGTAAACGACTTGCGTACCTTGAACATCACACCCTGTAGCGCTAAACCTCATCGATTGTCATGACTGAATGAAAGGTGTTGTTTGCATAGTTACGCTTGACAAGACGAATTTGCGAAGGTGCCCGAAGATGAAAGTATCGTTTGTCAATGCTGATGGCACCCAGAACACCTCAAGCGATTTTTGGAACACTTGTTGTCGTTGAGAGCTGGCTCAGGGATGGCCATAACAGAAGCTCACACCTCAAACTGCGGCCACAACTGTCGGCGTTTGCCCGTTAAGCGCTTCTCGGGTGCCGCATGTGACAGCTAAGCGCCGTAGGGACTGCTCATCATTAAACTATATAGCCTTGTACATCTACCATAGAACAATTTGCTTGTTGCACGTTGGTCGTCGATTTCCACCTACCTGCTCCCGGCGTGAATAGAGAGTGTGACGGCCACGTTCAGCCCTACAGAGTGTTGTGAGATTTTCGTCTATCTAGGGAAATAAATAACGCTGTTGTTTGAGGTGCTGCGTGTCATTAAACCGTATATCTGTATAGACAAACAGCAGGACGGGTACGTTCTTCACTTACCAAAGAGGTTTAGAGCAACTTTTCTACCGCCAGGAAAGAAGGTTCTGCTCGAAATTTCTCGGGTCAACGGAAAGTATACTGTACAAATCTGACCCCATACACGCACAATCAGTCAGAGGGAAGATAGGTGCATTGAGAACAATTTGCAAAAACAAATATCCTGTGATATCCAATTGCTGAACTCTAAAAAAGTATTATTACGTTTCTCACAAGCGAGCACACGTTATCCGACATCGAGAAACGGGGAAGACCGGCTTACGGTAGTCATATCTCGAATTGCACAATTCAGCTGGTACGAGAAACAATTCTGCGACAATAAAATGCGCATTCTCCTGAATGTTTTTATTTTAGAAGCGTAGTAGGGCGTTTAATATATTGAACGTGATAGCTGAAACATAAAACATAAAAAATGTCAATTTTTGCAAACCTTCCTAATGCGACTACTTTGCTTCCTATTAGCCAGCGTTGGAGGTTCTCCTTGATCGACCGTTTTGTTCACTTGCAGTTGCACATTTTATGAAGCAATATCCGATTAGTCACAACGGTGAAAAAAGAGTAATTTACTCCTAACCAAGGCAATTTGGCTCCTCTCCCATTCCATTGGAAGCCATGATTTTTTTAACTAGTTCTATTATCCCTCAAATTAAGTGTACCACATAGTGTACCATATATATATATATATATATATATTTTTTTTTTTTTTTAATATTTTTTTATAATAATTCTTTACGGACAAAACCGAAACAACTTTATATATATATATATATATATATATATATATATATATATATATATATATCTATATATATATATATATATTGTAATTAACAGCGAAACCTTTTAGTTACGGGCGGCGATTTTGTTTGAGTTCAAAAATGTTTTACTAATGTTGACACTGTCTGAAGTATTTAGAGCGTGTTCGGCCAAGACTCGGCTAAGACTTCGTGCTACAATTAGTTTGCCATGTTCCGTTTCGACAACTTAAGCCTTCTGGATAAAGCTCGTTCTGGAAGGGAAAGGAAAGACCTTTTGCGCTATTGGAAGTAAGCTTGCGCCAAACCGTGGGAGAGAAACCCCAAGTCACTACGCGGAATTAGCCATGGACTTCGAGATGAGTCACACAAGCATCATCACTCGCCTTCGCGCGCATGATTTCGTGTCAAAGTTGAACCTCACTTTGATTTGAAAGGTACTTCATGATTTAAGCGAACGTAACAAAATGCTCTTCTTGACTTGCAAGATTTTTTGGGAAAGTCTCGGAATTGCATAATGCACATGCGCTACTGGCAGCTAGCAGCAACTAGTGTGGGACGCGCATCCACTAAAATCGATATCCTCCCCACCCGCCCAAGGTCCGGGATTGCATTGGCATTACTTCGACAACCCTAAGGGAGGAGTCTCGCGTTCTAACGCTCTATGCGCCTAGCCAATGCTTGCCCGCCCTGGGAAGATGCGTAGAGATCCCCCGGAGGGCCTAGCTGCTCCCCCGCGTCTCCCTCCCTTGACTTGCCAGATACAACGGCGCAACAAGTGTTCGTTCTTGGATCGAATTGTTATCTGTGTGTGAAAATGGGGCTCTTACGACAATGTGAAACGTGGAAGATCCTGGTCTATCCTGCGTCTTCAGGGCAACCTTCTCAGAAGACACCAAAGAAACCCAAGATTTTGCTCAGTGTTTGGTGGCATGGGGCATCGGCTACCACGAGTTGCTTTCTAGTGGCCAAACGATAGACACGGGTGTTTACTGTGATCAACACGATTGAGTTGTTGCCACCCTCCAAAGGAAGAGACACAGTCTCGTGCATAGAAAGGGCGTTATCTTCTACCAAGACAACGTCCGGTCGCACTATGCGAGTTTATCCAGCCTCCCCAAGATAGCAAGATTTAATTAGGGAATTCTGCCACTGTACTTACTGGACATTGCACCCTCGAACTACCATCTATTCAGATGTCTGCCGAAGGATCTATAGACAAAAACATTCACGTCACCAGAAACACTAAAGAGACACTTAGAGACATTATTCGAAATGCAGAAACCAGAATTTTGGCTATAAATACCGGGTAGTCTGGTTCAGAAATTGTGGCTAACATTGGAGAGTACTTTTTATTCAATAAAATTGGTTAATTCCATCAAGGATAGAGTGATTTCAAGTTTTATGGTTTTCGGTTTTACTCTAAATACTTATACATAGGCTCACTCTTATACGTAATATTTGTTGTCGACTTTGGCAAACAATTTTGCTGGCTTCGCTCCGCCTAAAAATCTACGCTAATGACTTTATGCTATTCATAGAAGTACATACAAGAAGCATTAATGGCTGACGCTCCAGAAAGTTATAAACTGCGCGTCACACTAGTGTGTGGTCAATTAGCGAACTAACAATTAATGTTCCAAAATGAAAGTGAACATTCTGAAATCTAAATTGGACGACGCGCGGTACAATCTGAATGATCAAGCAAGTCCGTAAATCTGTTACTTTCGTTTTCGACGCATACTTTGGACTAATGTTGCCGAGACGGAATTATCCGCGTTCCGTTTCCGCTTTGACTTTTGAACTGATAATGCAGACCAGTTTGGCAGCTTATGCTTGCATAAGTTCATATGCGCCGAACCAGCGAACGGCAAAGAAACAGAAGACATACGAACGGTTTAAAGTACTATGGTTAAATTCCTACAATATGTGACACTAGTGTTTTTGCCCGACATAGGAGCATAACATGTGCTGTTGCGAGACAACCAGTCCTGCTAGGCAGAAACTAAGCACATCGTCGTGTTCCGCGCATTTGCCAAAATGCGCATTTGCCTGAATGTGTTAGTTTTGAGCGCCGTGAGTGGTCGTAGGGTAATGATTTTGAGATCTTTTGCATGACGGCTAATAAAGCACTTCATTTTTAGTGAATTCTCTTCGAAACGACCGTGTCGCATCTTCTGACTGGCCTTATATGTTCTTCAAGCAGAAGCATAATTTTCTCAGGGATACGACGGTGTGCTTAGTTTCTGTATAGAATGACTGGTTGTCTCGCAACAGCACATTTTATGCTCCTATGTCGGGCAAAAACACTAGTGTCACAAAGTGTAGTAATTTTACTCTCATTCCGAAACAAGATTTCTCAGAGACCATGTTCTATTGGAAAAAATATTTGCTTTAACGAGCTCTACAATTTCTTACTACGATGAAAAAAAACGTTTCCGAACACCCTGTAGAATAATGGGCCTTATTCCTCAGATAGGGTGAATAATAACCGCGGTTAACAGGGGTTAATCAGATACCCAACGTTGGTCAGTGATTTGCCTGACCGATACTAAAAAAAATAAATCTTACGGAGACATCATGAAGAATCTCGTCTGCGCACACCATTGCCCACTCGCAACGAAATTTTTCTTCCCGTTTCTTCGTAGGCTGCTAGCAGAAGGGTGCTGTCCTCCAGCAAGGTGGCAGATATGGTCACGGCTGGCTTTAATCATTCATGCAATCCGAAGTTTGGTTCCAAATCTGTTGATCAGAGGCAACCAAGTACCGAGCACGCGGTTCGCAAATATAACTGGAGGAAAACTTAACGTCAACCAACCCAAATTCCAGTCCCATAAAGTAAGTAGCAATAGACATTCTTCTATGCATGAGTATCACAAAGTACACTTCCGGACAAACCGTCAAATCATACATCACATTTGATCACAGGTGTATTGGGTACTCACAATACTAGCGCCATGACATCGAAGACTCAGCTAATCGAAAGCCAAGTAATCTGCTGTACAATATGTCCAGAATGTTAAAGCGATAGGTCCCAATCTCACCATTTTGAAGCAGTAAGTTGAAAAGCGTTCAGATACGGGATTCCTGTTCAGGCATCTTCGTTACGTTCGCAGGTGCCTAACCAGTCGAAGCCGGTGGCGTGGCGCATTTGCCTACGCCTCGCGACCGGGGGAGACACTATAGGGGCGCGGGTCTAAACCCCTCCGTTGCCCATTTGCATTTATGGGGGTCCGTCTATGAATCAATGCGAAAAGCAGCCTGGTGGACGTGAAGTCTTGGCTGAGAGTCAGCCCGAAAAGTTTATAGGTGTCTAACTAATTAAAATGCATAATCAAGCCTGTTTTCTTGTCAGTTAACCGCTTACATTGCCCAGTGAAAGAGCTGACAGCAAGTTTTGAGAACTGGATACCACGCCTGAGAGAGACAGAGAGAGATAGAACCGGCTTGTTGCTTTGCTTGAACGTGGTTATAGTCCAACGTTCCGCAGCTTATCAACTGAATAGCCTGAACTAATCCACCGTTCACAAAGCAGACCAACGATATCAGCTCAGCGGCAGTTTCCATCGAAGGGCGGCTGGACCAATCAGAACGGTCGCTCTCTTCTACTGAATGTTTTATGAAATCGCCGATTTACTACTCAATTGTAAGTGTCCTGACTGTGAGGCAAACACAACATAACATGCATGCTAGGTTCTACAGACCCGCCGTACGCCCATGACTAACACTAAAGCGCCCCAACATACACGATATGATGGTTTGCGCAAAATCAGGGACATTGGACCTCTGCTGGATCAATAGGCAGGTGGTGACTTATGCTCAGAAAAGACTACGGCAACGAAACGCAGGGAAGAGTGTAGCCTTGCATTGTGGAGATTGTTAGTTACGGCGGTGGTTCAGTCATAGTTTGGGGTGCAGCCGTGGGGGTCCCTCAAGTCAACAGTTCTCTCATGGAATGAGAGGGCTAGCTGCTCAACGGTGTGTTGATGAGATACCGATATCGTGTGCCCTGTGCGAGAACTGTTGGTAATAACCTCGGAATAACGACTTGCCTTAGTGACGTGGCTAGATTGTTCTCCCAATCCGAACACCTATTGAACGTGCGGGATGAGTTAGGACCAGAACTCTACGTCCAGCAACGCTTCGGGAGCACGCAAATCCTAATCGCGAGGAGTGAAGTAATATCGCAGAGTTATATTATTTAATATAGCTAAAAACATGTAAATTATTAGCCAGCCGGCTATTATTAGGGTCAGCGAAGGCAAAATACGCTATAAAATAATGTTTACGTTTACGACAAACAGTTCAACCATACATTTCTCCTGGAACGATATTTGTTCATGGTTTTTGACATACTTTACACAAAGAGTTAAAACAACAAGAAACGCAAATTTAAACACAACTTTCTGGTCGTTGTTTGAAGTCAATTTAATTGCAATGGACGAGTGCTTAACTCAGTTTTACTATAGAGTTACTATTGTAGGTACAAATATGTCGAACTGTAACACCATACAGACACGATTAAAGAGTGTGTACACCAAACACTAGCGGTATAGAAGTGAACGTAGCAAAACTTGCAGGTAAAAGCCACGCATTTTATAACAGCTATTACGTGCAGGTATCTGCGAACAAATGCAGTGAACTACTAAACCCGTCCGTTTGCTCAGAGGCTGACTATCCTCTGGGCAAACGGACGGGTTTAGAAGTACAACAGTACAGAATATTAGGCTTCTAGTAACGTGAGTGCATGATGCCTTCCCGAAACCGAAAGAAAAGAGGTTGCTTATTCTGATTGAACTTTTTTCTTAATTTCGGTTCTATCACAACAGTTTTTCATGAAGTGGCGGTTAAAACGAGAACACGAAGCATATGAAAATTATGAGTAAAAATTACGGACCATACCGTACTGCTTCGTAGCATTGCCGGGCGCATCTTTCTAGAGTGGATCGAGCATTATCCTTAGTTGTATGTATAAGTTGTGGATCCTAGCCGATCTGTGGTAACCAGCCTGCTGCCCTGGCTTAATAGGTATAAGGAGATGGGAGATATAACGCGGCATCGCGAGGTGACTGATTCGATTGTGAGTAGCGTGGTAGCTTCCCTCTGGTCCGTGGTAGCGAGTCGGAAGAGTTGGTTTCCGCTGGTTAGTCTATTCGGATTGGCAGTGCTATCGTTGTACGTAGGGCGCGACCTTACTGCCCGCGGCAGGGAGTGTGAGTACATCTCCCTGTTAAGAGATTTGTAAGTCCTACACGCATTTTATGCGAATTTATCGCTTTAGAAAAATCTCGGCACCACCTACAGTTATGCACAGAATAGTGTGAAAAGACAACTTCAACTTTCAATCAACACCGAAAAACGTATGTTATGCGTTTCTGTATTAGCAGGACATTCTGTTGCTAGGGGTAATGTTTAAAAAAAGCAAAAGGGCACTGAGGGGGAACTACATCGCTTACCTACGGGGCTTTGTTAGCTCCTTGGCTCTTTGTCAGTAGACAACATTGACGGGATACGGGTAGACGCTGCGGGTGCAATTTTCATGCTAAGCAGTCTGACAACTGCTTTTAACTGTTCAAATTCATACTAGTCCCGACTCGAAACTCGCTCACAGCTCGTGAGCTTAAATCTTATTGATCACTTCTTTGATGGGCGACCAAACAATTGCAGGAGCCTAATAATGCGTGTACCTAAATATATCGCAAGACTTAACATAGTTAACAATTTACACTTGCCTGCCGTGTATAGCCACATATGCGCACAGTAAAGCGGCTTCCCAGCCTTCTCCTATACTGTATACAGTAAATAAAGCCGTTCTCTATTCTAGTCTATAGCATACTGCCTACCCGCTATCGCACACTTGGCACTAACAGATTTTAAGTCCTCAGATGAGTTATACGCATTTTTCTGCCGAGCGTATACTGATATTAGCAAAAAAGCATCACCAACATTTTCCACATGGAGCTGAGCAAGCAGAAAGAGCACACCGATGGAACACCTGTGCACTCGAATCAGCGTTTTTTTTAACAAAAAGGTTTTAATTGTTTTTATGCACTACAGCCTGACCTGGCCACCTAATTTAAGGAATTATATGCAAAAAGGTACCACCTCCAGCATCCATAGCGACACGGCAAACTTATGTCTGGTGAGATTGTCACACCGTCATATGGGATTAATGGTAACAAGGTTAGTTTTCTCCACTCACATAGAGAAGCTTTTTGAGGATCGACTTTACACCATATCGGAAGCGTCCCAGCGAG
Organism: Dermanyssus gallinae; assembly: GCA_003439945.1. Classification (NCBI taxonomy): domain Eukaryota; kingdom Metazoa; phylum Arthropoda; class Arachnida; order Mesostigmata; family Dermanyssidae; genus Dermanyssus; species Dermanyssus gallinae. The sequence continues at coordinate 52,635 of QVRM01000854.1, forward strand.
TGCAATTATGTAAATCGACGAGTGTGCTCTGGAGCTGTTCATGCCAATGCTGACGCTGTCAACGTTGTTCTCGTTGTGAGCATTATGTGACCTTCTATTTAGCTATTGCGCCTGTTGATTGGCGCACAATATGCAAATATACACACTATTAAAGACATTTGAATAGAGGTGTTTTGAAATTGCACAATGGAGCCGATGCGGATAGTCAGCACGGTTATACAGAATACGAAGACGTTTTCTGACACTGAAAGACCATACATAAAACCACATATAGTCACACTATTTGTTTTATATTCGGCACGAATCCAATTTATGACCCAGAGGTTCACTACGCGCAAGCTAGACGTCCAAGCATAGGGAGAGAGAGAGAGAGTTGAGTGAGACTTGTCGGTAGTCGACCAATCTGGATTTTTCCGCTTGACCTGAGAAAATCCCTATCCAAGCAAAGGCCGTTTAGGTAGGTAATCGTGAGCGAAGACAGATATTCTAGTGACATAATATTGCGCATGGTCCTTTTGAGATACCTTATATTAACAGGAGGACTAGTGTATATATAGATATATTTACTTACATTTCCCTGTAACCATGGAATTAAATAAGAAAAAAATATGTCTATATATATATATATATATATATGATCACTATTTAAGTACTCTATATACTAAATAGACTAAATTATTTGCAACACTTACAAGACACACCTACTCTTACCTATACATGAATCACAACGCACATCGGAAATTGAATGCTACTGTTGAGAGCACTAAAATAAGTACATATGATATTCACTACTATCGGACAGCAACAATGGCTGATGCGGCACACTATATACGAACCAAACGTTTCAAACGCAGCCCCTGCAGGCGGTGACGAGTGCACAACAGAGACCTTACTGTATCACGCAAAATTTATTAGTTCTAACTCTTCGAAGAGGTTTCAACGCTCTCAGCAGCGAGAACGAAGATAAATACAAACTAAGTCAAGTCGATACCATTAGGTTAATCAGCTCCAGTCTGATTTAACCTGAACAGCAGACCTTTGGTCAGTAGCAAGCTGCCCTGTCGACCCTGGACGCCGGACATCGGTACCAGCGACGTGCCCGTCGGGACAGCTTATACAGATGTTGGGCTCATGTGTGTTAACTACCAAGCTTTACCAACAGGCCCACCCTTGTGCGATCCGAACGACGCAATGAGTTTACCACCAGTTGACACTTTTTGCACGTGGTGGACGGTGGTGATTAGGTAAGAAGGTCCGGACACCGCATGCTGCTCGTGTCCTAGGCCGGCGGCGGAACCTCCTTTTAGCAGGACAGGAGCGCCGACCTTGCCAATACCGCCATGGAGTGGACCGCCGTGATGTGGCCCGCCTGCTAACACCCCCGGTCCTGCCTTGAGGACGACTGGAGGGCCGAGAAGAACGGACGTTTCCTTAAGGAGCGGTCCACCGTGACCTGCGCCAGCTCCGAGACCACCTTTTAGGTGGCCGTGGCCACCAAGAAGACCATGTGCGTGACCTTGAAAGATAGCTCCGTGGCCCAGTCCGTCGTTCAGGTGCCCGACCCCGTTGCCAAGATGTCCAACTCCGTGTCCTCCACCTTTGAACAGAAACGGATGCCCGTGAACAACCGGGGCGTGTCCGAGAACCGGAAATCCGCCAGCTAGATCACCACCATGACCGCCTTTGAGAAGGACGGGTGGACCGTGAATTGCCGGCGCCCCATGAAGGCCGCCGCCGCCACCCTTGAGAAAGATGGGGGGCGGTCCGCCATGACCAAGACCTCCGAAGAAAGGCCCGCCCTTTAAGAAGAACGGACCGCCCAGATGGTGGCCACCTCCAATGCCAGCTCCTCCGTGAAGCACATGATGACCCGCACCTCCGTGAAGCACATGGTGGCCCGCACCTCCGTGAAGCACATGGTGGCCTGCACCTCCGTGAAGCACATGGTGGCCCGCACCTCCGTGGCCGTGGCTGTGACCGTGTCCCTTGAGCAAGATGGGCGGACCGTGAGCCACAGGGCCCTGATGGTGTCCTCCGAGTAGCGTTCCACCCCCGGCGGCCACCGAGCCCACTAAGCCGATGGTGACGAATGCGAGCATACTGTTACAGTTATGGCACCAACAAACTCACTTCGACGACGACACCAACTGAAAATAATCCGGGAGCCAACAGTATGTACCAATCGTATACGCAGCTTCAACTAACTTCACTGCACTCAGGCATCGACAGTGGCATCTTTTGGCAGCGCAATGCTATATATATGCACGCGCGGGGTGATCGGCGTCGAAGGTTGCTAGAAGAAGGGGCAAGGATGTCGGTGAGCGTCGAACGGCCAACAACGTGTTGTCAGCGAGAGACAACGTGACTGGAAGGAATCCCTTCTTGTCCTATCGATATGTTTGGCATCCTTTGCCTAGTAGCTATTAGTCCCGTTGGTTTCATCCCGAAAAAAAAGAGGTTCAGTATTCGCTGACGCGTCCCGGTATTTTCAACCCGGGGTTTCCGTACCTCGATCTGCACACGGCGTGTGGCGGGGCCGTATTCATTCAGATGGCAGCAATATCAGGAACAGCAACAACAACAACAGTACAGCAACAACAACGACTGCACGGGTAACAACAGCGCAACAAATTTGCGAGCGAACCCTGCTATCGCGCAAGTTACCGGTATACTGGTAGGAATCCATGTATCGGTGGTATCCTTTGCGTATCTACTCATATCTACTTACGTTGCTACGTAGTTCCCTAGGTAGGTGGCCGGCATAAACACGCCGGGTGTTTACTGTCGTATGTCGATCTACACAGCTTGTCAAACCAACCGACCAATGACAGCGGCCGGCGTCGATATCGTCGTTATCGTCGATCCCGCACAGAGATAACAGGGGTCACAGGCGCCCACCCATTGGTCACCACGGGCGGCGGCAACATCATGGCGACGATGCCGCCAGATCACGTTAAATCTGCCTCGCTGCGGCCACTCATGGGTACGGCGAAGACAACACTGCTCGCGGTGCTGCGACAGCAGCTGTTGCTGTTGTTAATATTATTGTTGTTGTTGTTGGTGGTGTCGTCGTTGCTGTTGTTGTTATTGATGTTGTTGATGTTGTTGTTGCCGTTGGCGTTGTGGTTGCTGTTGTTGTTGGTGGTGATGGTGTTAATCTTTTTATAGCTCGTCATCATGGCGCTTTTTGCAGAGCTACCAGCGCTCGTTGTAGCAGCCACGTAACCGAGCCTACACGAAAGGAACCGAAATGTCCGGAAAGAACAAGATGCATCGGTAGTGTTTCAACTGGATCTTTTCATGATTTTCAGGGTGATCTTACGCAACGATTGATTCGAACGTAAATGGATTTTCGCTAATCGATCGTTGATAGAAAGTAGATGGCACGTGAAAATGAGCGCATTCACTTAGGAAGCCTACTGAACGATTAGCGATTGTTAAGCAATACTACTAGGGATTTCTTAGAAGAAGAACAGTCGGCTACTGCCGACTGTTCTTCTTCTAAGAAATCCCTAGTAGTATTCTAATTATGCAATTATAATTATGCAATTCTAATTATGCAATTGCATTTATATGCGCTTGTACTAGTAAGTATATGCAGTTTTTGATATAGTTACCGTTTTGTCACCAGAGAAAGCAATAAAGCTATATAATTTGTGAAATAATTTTTGACTTAGTTTTCTTGTATTGAAATTCGATTTTTCGGCGTAGTCTTCTTGAAGCTCTCCACACTAAGTCCAGCGGTGTTCCACGATTGGCCTTTTTCATAACGTTCCGGGCCAGAGAAAAGGTTTTGAAAAAGGAAAAGGTCACAAGGGTTGTTTAATGTCTGGCTTTATTGGAACTTGTCAGATATACCCATGAATCTCGTAGAATCTATCTTTGATTTGTGCAGTCTTCTACGTTTTGTTAATAAAAATGTTTAACCACTGCACCAAAATCGTCTCCATCAGTTTACATATACAACTGGTACCATGCTTATTTAAAGCGTGTAAAATACGTAATATGAGCGTACTACTTACGTGCATCTTGATATGAGACAGCTTCAATAATGTAATTTCTCATATACAACAAAACCCATTGTGGCGCCACCTCGCGAAAATTGACCCTATTTATGGAACGGTATATATATATATATATATATATATGGATCGTTGCCAACGACAAGTTTACATTTAGAACGATTCACAAACGATCAATAATTAGAATATTATTTATTAGTGCGACGCTGTGCAATTTGAATCTCAGAATGCGGACGAAGTTGGGAAGGAATGGGTGGCTAAAATTAAACACTTTCCTTGCACTTTGTGTGCTCGATCGCAATTCTGAGACCTGATGTGGGACGAGCACATTTATTTCTTGTGTTCTAATATGGCAGGATTGTATAAACAACGTACTAGGAAAAAGGTGATATATATATATATATATATATATATGCGAATAGAAACAATCAACTTCCGATTATACATTCTACATACGTGTTTATGATATTTACTCAGCACCGCGCCGTCCTTCTGCATTGGTATGACATCGCAAAATATTTGTCTTGATTATTTTATAAATCAATCAGGTTTTATTGACGTTGGTTAACTGTTATTTTGCGCAAATTTTATGCCTGCACATAATCGAAATAATACGCGCACCTAAAATATATATAAAAAGCTCAATTCACAAAACACCAAACGTATAATATATATATATATATACATAAACCAGAACAAGAGCTTTTGACTATCTACTTCAGCGGCTAAATAGGGCGGTTCAGCGCGGCTTCAAATCAAAATTTAAAACATATTTCACTATAAGGCACTTACTTTTGCGTTCTTCAGCTTCAAAAAATATGTCGTTTGGAAACAACGACCCGGTCTGCATTTTGAAGCTTCAATGGTAGCCCATTCCAAATGATGGACAGCATGTTTGCAAGAGAGTGCTCACAAAAAGGTGAGTTTGGTCCCGGGGGCCCTGAGTTGACCATCGTAATGGTGCAACTGAATTGGTGTTAAGGCGAAGTCGAAAGATACAATCTAAAGAATCATGATTTTGTACTAATTTTAAACAATTCATCTAATTAAGCTTGGGAAGCCTGAGCCTGGTATACCACGAACTTACAAACGCGCAACGGGGAAGATAAATTATGGCTCTAATCGCGTCATTCTAAACCTGAACATTTCAAGAGTTGATGAGTAACTGGGCCCCACGAAGTAACGTTATAAGTTAAATTGGGCGTAGAACAGCTTTATAAACAAGATCCCGCGAAGCCTTGGCTCTTCTCAAACGCACCATTGAGCCCACCATGGCGTAGCAAACCTGGCTTTAGATGTAACAAGGAGTACAAATAAACCAAGCTTTCATATACAAATATGAGGACCAAATAGTCCTGTTACCATTCATAGGAAAAGTTCGACCAAAGAGGCAACATCTCTAAGCATATTCTTGCAAGGGAAAGAGGGACCAGCAAAGAGATGGAATGCGAGTACATATTGGCGACCTTTTTGACACAATGGGAATGTCGCAAAACACTTGTTATTAACAACCCTGTACTGCCGTTTTGTGTTAACTTATACATTTGGAGACGGTAGCGCTCGAGTCACCACGACGACGAAAATATGTCTAATGATGCTGCCTGGTCGTTCTATCGCGAGCGACAATTTGTGTATGGGCGGTCTTGAACATTTACTCGGCACCGACCAATAACACCACATGCATGAGCAAAAGTCGTTATGGTGCCATTTCATTAGCACTGCTTTTACAGTGCAACGAAGTTGCGTAGGAGTTATTTTCTGGACAACCGTATGTATGGTTAAACTGAACATTTCAAGTTGAAACAACCGTTTTAGTTACAGCAAGAGTAGAAAGTGTAATAGACATATCTTAGAATCGCCATGATGTGCCTTTCCCCTATGCTTGCTTCGAGCTATGACTTCGCTGAGTGTGCCGTGGACGTTGGGCCCCAAGCTTGGGAACAAAGACGCCGGCGATTGAAGTGCTGGCCGCCGAGCACATGACGTCCCTCAGCTCGCCAGGATGCTTGCCGGTACCGCGAACCATGACCTCGACCGTACACAATTCTACTTCAGTGGCGAGGAGATTTTTATATATATATATATATATATATATATATATATATATATATATATATATATATATATATATATATATATATATATATATATATATATATATATAATGTTGTGTAAGCATGTTGCTCAAATAAATGTATCACGGGTAATTAGACTATTTAGCTCGCTCAAAACAGAAAAACGTAAATTATATACCAAACACATGACTTTCACTGGGTGATTTTAAAAATTAATTCTTCTGTCTTTTAAGTGGGAGTGCTATACAACTAAACAACAAGTATAATACAATTAAACTCCAATATTAGCATATCATCACCACATTTTGGGTTAGATAAAAGACTTTGCGAAAAGTAGTCTTGAACGAATCTTGGTCGTTCTGGTAGTCTTGAATGAAGCTCCCGGTACATTGATGTCACAAAATAGCTCTGCGTTAACTGTCAAAAAAGAATATATATATATATATATATATATATATATATATATATATATATATATATATATATATATATATATATATATATATATATATATATATATATATATAATATATATATATATATATATGGTAAGCGACCTCCCGGCGGAAATACATCGTCGGCGTTACAAGTAGAAACGCTTATGTATGCCGATGATTTAGTATTGTTCTCCCAAAGTCGCTTTTACTTGCAGCAGTCGCTTGTAACTCTACAGCGCCATGTAAACCGGAACAAACTGGAGATCAATGCAAGCAAGACTAAAGCGATGAAAGTCCGACGAGGAAGAAGACTGGCCAAAAGCGATGAGTTCCGACTAGATTCAGAAATATTCAAAATCGTTCCCTACTTTTCCTACCTGCGGGTCGGTGTTTCATCACGTGACACAAGTTTCTCCAGGCATGTTAACGATTGAGTCCGAAAAGGCCTACAATTCTTTTACAGAGTCAATGACCCTTGCAGGTTGTCGATGGAGGTTGCTGTTAACTTGTTTAAGCTGAAGATTGCACCCACCGCATCTTACGGTGTTCAGGTGATTTTGCCTTAACTCACGAGATTGAACTTAATGGTGTTTGATCAACTTAAAGCCAGCTTCCTAAAGAGAGCATTGAACGACCACTGCACTAGCCTGAATACGTTAGTTTACTTACTGGCATCGTCACCGTTATTCCTTGAGGACTTGCAGAGGATGTACAACCTACCGAATAAAATGGCCGACATTGACCCGCTGTTTTATGAAACGAAAGCAATGCCTTCGGATTCCGCGTAGATCTTGCAGTTATGAGAACCGGCATCTTACCTCTGGAAATGCGATCTCTATAATGTATATTCTTAAACCAATTATTGGTTAATAAAACTTCTACATATATATATATATATATATATTAGGGCTACAAAAAAGTATTTTTGGTTTTGGCGCTATAAAGACAACACATATATAGGAGACACGGGAGGTTTTATTTATTGATTTTTATATTCTCCGCCGGAAGATACAGCCTCTGCCAAACGATTTACAAGGTTTTCGATTCCTAAATAATCTTCCAAATTTCCAAAAAAAATCCAAACGATTCTTCCAGTCCAGCGCGCACGTGTTTGATAGAAGTGAATTTTTTACCACTTACATTTTTTTGCATCGATCTGAATAGGTTATAATCAGATGGTGCTAAGTCGGGGGAATACGGTGGATTTTTTTTTTGTAGTTGGAAAATTTTCGAAAGGGTCTCCCTACTCTTGTGGGGTCTTGCGTTGTCTTGGTGTAACAGGACACCCTTCCTTGAAATTAGTGCAGGGTACGAATGCTTTAATTTTTCGTGAACCTTTTTGAGTTGTTGACAGTACACGGCCGTATTTATCGTCTGGTTACGCGGTAAAAGTTCATAGTGCACTATTCCGCCCACATTCCACCAAATACACAATAAAACTTTGTTTTGTCTTTCGGAACTTCTCAAACCACTGTTGGCACATTCTGTCTGTACAACAGGCATCTCCAAACGTTTTTAACAACTTTTTGTGAGCCTGCGTTGCACGCAGTCCATTTTTAAATGCATAGAGTAGAATCGCCCAAATTTGGCATTTTTCTACCTCCATTTTGCAGCGATTTTACGAACAAACGGCTAAACAGATTTCAAAATGGTTGAGACCAGCAGATTTCCCGTTTTTTTTTTCACATGGAAACAACAAAGAGTAAGCCAATGATCTATGCCTAGGCGCCGGAGCGAGCGCTGTGAAAGCCGCGCAAGCGCCAATCCAAAAATACTTTTTGAGAACCCTATAAATATATATATATATATATATATATATATATATATATATATATATATATATATATATATATATATAATAGAATCTTTTTTTCCTGTAATTGTGAATTAAATTGTGTACGTGCGAATAACACTTGTAATTGCCTCCCCCGTAACGGTCTCCTAGGCCTATGACATTCTTTCTCGAGGCGACAAATGCGTTACGCCCCGAACAGACAACGCATTGATGTGTGGCCCAAAGCGTGTCGTATTCACCGCAAGACTACCGGCGTTACCCACTAAAACTCTAGGTTTTTGATGGTCTAAAAACTTCCTCAAAGTAGCCTGCCCTGAGCTTTGTTTTAGGTTTACCAGGTTTTCAGTTGATTGTACGATGGGTAAATGTAGGCCTAGGACCTTAGCTTCCTCGGACTGATTCTCAGCCAACATTTAACGTCCACGAAACTGTTCTTACATTGCTTCATAATACGGATAAATACAATAAATACAAAAATGCAACGGTGGGGATCGAACCCCTACACCCTTATGTTCCTTCCGATCGCAAGGCGCGAGAATGCACTGTGCAACCGGGTTCTTATCTATAGGACTAATGCATATAGATTAGAAGGAGGCGCTGAATCACTTGGTATTTGAGTCGTAGGTGAGTGCTGCCGGCTCTAGTGGGCAAACATAGTTGTATACTGCATGTTTTTTTATCTATCACAGGTGTTGCTGCGATCGGATGGTGGCGTTACTCTAGCATATGTTCAAAAGAGTTAAAATGTTCATAGTCTAGTTTCTAGCACATATGCTTTATTACTTGTGGTAACTACAACACCTGTTTTTAATCGTGCAAGCACAGTCGATTTTGTTTAGTTTGTCATTACATCATGCATGTATTCTTCCTGACTTATTCCGATTCTTACGAACAAATAGTAGACCCTAATTATATGTACAATGTTCAGTACGATGTCATTGTGTAAAAAGATGTAACAAAACACTCTTCCTTATAGCCGGCTCGCTATATATATATTTACGAATGATCACCCAACTTTTCAATGACTGTTCTGTAAAAGACTTGTTTCGTGGAGACGAAGGAGAGAAGAAGTGTTATACCTCGTTGTGCGAGCCTTTAAAACGTTTGAAGAGACCAAAGTAAGTGATAATCTGAAGATGCAAGGTTCGTTGATTATGGTGGGTGCTTAGTAAGTACCCAGCCTAATTCAAATATTTTTTAAGACTCGTGTTACTCGCACATCTCATTGTCTTGGTGAAAAAATGATATCTTTTTACCTACAAGTTGTGGACGCGTTTCGGCCAATTTTTCTTGAACTCGTTGGAGTTGCTGGCAGTAAAGATCCGTGTTGATCTTCCGTTTCCATCTCATATGTTAAATGTGAACGTTGCCACCAACAACACAACATAACCTTATTTACTTTATTTGAGTAGACATTTTTCTTAGGCTGACTTTAAGAACTACCTACGGACCCGAATCCTTGACCGAATAAATTCTTAAAGAAGACCCACTTTTCATCGCAGGTTTCCAAACGATTTAACAGCGAAGCTTGGCGGAGACGATTGAGGAAGTACAGACAACTGAGTAAGTAAGCGCATTTGCTCCAGCTTGTTCGCATTACTTGGCTTGTGAGACCCCTACTTACAGAGCATAAAAAATGATTACAAGTTTTTTTTTAGCTCATTGACAATGACTGCCTGGTTAACTTCCTCTATATTGTTTTATATTTAAACGCGGAATCTCCTCTTCTAGCAGAGAGGGTCGATCGGACCTTGGTTCATGATTAAGTCGTCCTCGAAGATAGTGGAGATGTGTTCGATAAGTTACATCAGCGTTGAGCATCTTTTCGAAACTAGCACACTCCGAACTTGCACGTCTACATTGATAATTTCACCGCCTTTTCGCAAATAAACTAAGCTTTTAGCGCCAAAGACGAGCATACCATTTGATGCGGTAGTGGCCGCTATATCCTAAACGTGTCACCCTTTTCCATGCTGATGTTGCCTAGAGGGCGCAGCAAACCTCCGAACCGACTAGATACCAAAATGACAAGCACTTTTACATATATATATATATATATATATAGTAGTGGCAGTGCAGAACATGTAACTATAGGTGAAGGGGGCGACCAACGACGAAATGTTGTGAGCCACTGTGCTTTTGTTACCGGGTCAATGAGTGTCCTCATCGAGCTGTTGTTGTTGTCGGCTGAGCTCATTGTCCTGTCGCATTGTCGTGGCGGCTAATGACCATTGACCACGCACGAACTACGACACCCACCGCGAACCATTTACGAACGAACTCGAGTAGCCTACGGGGATGAGGTTTCCGCACCCGTTCTCTGCCATCTCGGCTTTCATCCGTACCGTGTCTTCTTAGAACTACTACAGGGATTTCATTGGCTGTTCCGTTGTACAGTAACAGCACAAGGCGCCTTGTTGTAGAGCCTTGTTGTAGTACCTGCGGCGGCGGCGGCAGCAGCGGAAGGATCGGTAGTCTGAGCGGTCATTGTAATTAACCACTGATTGAGCTAGATACTGAAAGTCGTCGAGTCGTAGAAAGCAATCCTCTAAAGCCGAAGGGCCGAACGCGGACCCGGTGGACCCGATGGTCCCGAGCTAAATCGGTAACCTGCTAGTTCGATGCCACCACCACCACCTCCAGCAGCAAGCAGCCTATGTAACAGCCTCGCGGCTGGTGGCCGAGCATGTACAGAGTTTCGCCAACCACATCACCAACGCATGACGAGGAAATGCGATCCGCCAACGTGAGTACACGTTCTGCGCCTCGCCGCCACCGCCGCCATGAACATCACTGCAGAGTTTAGGAACACTTATCGCAAAACTTCTCCGCATACCGCATTCGTGGGACATACCGTTGTGGATTCACTGTGGACGTTTCTCCTCCACACGCATATGCCCGAAAGACTTCATTGCATTAACATTCAGCTTCATCAAACAAAGAGCACTCATTGCGTTCCCAAAACTCTCGTAGGACTTGGACTCTCCTGCACGCTTGTTGCGTGATAAACGCCGTTGCACATAATGCGTGCTCCCAACGCGAGTCGCGATTGTTTAAACTATCTCTAGTCTGTATCCTTTTTGGTAGACCGTCTTGGTGTTTCCCATGAATCGTCTGGCAATGTGGCCGATTACGGCGCAATTGCGGCCAAGTTTCTGGTGGCGTTTCGAAGGATATCGCAACGTCTATGAATGTGCGTTGTTGAGAGATATGTCAAAAGCATACGCCGTGCAGTAGGCATTGTCGTTTGAGTACAGGGGCGCCCAAGGTCAAACATAGCAATGCTACTGCTAAAAGGACCGTTTCCCTTACAAAGTGACTAGATAAGCGAGCGACATGCAGGCCAGTGTAGGCCTGAGCGCGGCTAACGCCCTTTAACGCAGTGTAGTGCTTAAATGGATCCTCCAATACGCAAATGTCGGTTACTTATGCTTTTGTGGACGCCCTGCCAGCCTAGATTGCTGACAGGGCTAGGTTCTGTAGGCCATCTTTCTTGGCTATCATTCACCAGTCATGCACCTAGTTAATTACCCTAAAAGTTTAAGTCATCGAGTAAGAGCGTACCGTGTTTTGGCAGGTAAAATATTGAGCTAATGACCTAAATATGGTCTACCCAGATCTTGTAGCCTCGCTATCTCTATCTTGAAGGTCGCCTCCGAAATGTAGAAATATTTGTATCTATCTCATCTTCGCAGACATTGTCGTTCCTATGTGTGTCACTCTTGTGATTTCCTCTTATTACGGGTAAACTTTTTTGCTGTCGGCCAGTCCATGGCCTAGCCGAACTTTCATGCCTCAAATTTAGGTTTCTTCAATGATCGGCTCCCGAGGTGAGAGAAAATCGTGGTCTACATACAGAACCTGTCTCGCAGATGCTGATGTCAGTTCAATAGATCTAGTAGAGACAGCTAAGTTGTCTCGCGTCGCAGTTTCTACGAATTTGCTAGATATTGCTATAGCGTGGATGCAGAACGAATAGAGTGACGGAGAGAAAGGAAAAGCGTGACATGGAAAACAGGAGGCGTTAGGAAAAATCTGAGAGATTTTGATGGGATCGGAGAAGGACCTTCCTTATTGCTTTAGGCGACGCTTTTGTGTGATCAGTCTGTGGCGCACACCAAATAAGCAGCTCTCATTAAGTGCTTCAATTTTAATTATATGCCAGATTACTGCAGGAACCTTCTATTATTATAATTATTAGTATTGTTATTGCCATTTACAATTGTAAGGTTCAAACGTGTTTTTAGTGCATTTAGTGCTCCCAGCAGATTTCATCAACTCATAAAGGCAACAATAGAGACAGTCTTGTCGCTACAAACTGCAAATAATAAAAATAATTGCCTTGAATATTCTTTTCTGTGCCGGCAATCGGTTACAGATTTCACTCTTCTTGCCACAGCTCATAAACCCGAGAGTCTCTGAAATTGATTTTCTGCAGAACGAACTTGTTTTGCAGCCCATCCAGGCGATGGAGCTGTTAGTGGGCTGTGTGGGGGCGCTGCAGTGCAAGACACTGTAGTAACCCAGGCTAAACATTTACCCCCAGGGTAGAATTGTACCTCCATCAGGGGACGTGTTTGAGCTGAAATCCTCATGGTTCTGAGATAACAGATAGCCTCGGCTTTCTAAATGTTAGCAGAATGATGTAATTTAGTTCCGCTTGCCTCATTGTGATTACTATACACTATTCTAGATATGATAGAAAGTGTCTTGATTTGAATTAAAGGAAGATACATGACAAGCATATATATATATATATACGTGCACCGAAAGTCGACCTTAAATATTTAGAACGTTTATAGTCGTTTTCAATGTCATTGAAAGTTCCTTCTCTCCGAAGTTCTCTCAGACACATGTAAAATGTCATCTAAATATCCAACTTGCTACTAAGCCTAATTTCTCGGTAAATTACGAGCTTTACCCGATAGATAGAGTCTTCAGACCGTCAAAGGAGACTAAGGTAATATCCTAAGTGTTAAAACAAATGTTTCCCTTACCTCTCGATTGAGGTCTCTGCACAAATTGCACATCATTTAACGTAAATGCGTACCCGAATCTCAACAGACCTGAATCCATCACAGATGTTATTAGAAATCACTAGCTCAGTTTCCGTTTAGTCCAATTTCAAAGTCACAAGCTCACACGCATTGTGGCACTCAGATACTGACTAAGCGAAGGTTGATGTGACCACGCAGGACAGCGCTATGGTGGCGCCTCGGTCCGCCACCGGTAGGGCATCGGCAAAAGCCCGCCACTTCATTGAGATCGCAGCCCGACGGAAGCGGATCATTACGAAATGCCTCTGGATCAGCGTGGTCTTCATGTGTGTTGTGGGCTGTCTAGGACAAGTGTTCACCTTCCTCGAAGTGTTCTGGCGGTAGGTGTTGACATGATACACAAGATATTTTGTTTCTGCTCTGGAATGATGGAACGCGTATGTGTGTGTGTAGTGTGTGTGAGAGAGAGAGAGAGAGAGGGAAACGGAGGACGCGGAGTGTGTCGGAAGTAACTGCCATAAAACGATCTTCCAGAAGAGAACATGTATGGCGACCGTGTTTATAAGTGAATCAGTGATCATGGAAGTCATCACTTATATGCAGATCAGCAGAACAGCATGTTCTCTTGGTTCGCTCTCTCTTTCTCGCCAACTTACTTTAAGCACCATAGGCAATGTATGTATTGGCGGCTACTGTGGAGATAAAAGGCTTAACGCTCTGCCATAGTTAGTACATACCACTGATCCAGGTCTGGCTTGGGCTTGCGATACAGTTCTACTTTGATTGCTGTGTTAGAACCGGTAAGCTTGGTTTACTTGAGACGTTTTTCTAATGGCGGATTCATAGAAAGCAATTGGATTTGATTCGGTGCATTCTGTTTACTGTTATCGATTTGCACTTTTTCGCTTTTTTGGCATATGTGTTTATCATTTATGCAAGTTGAAGATATAATATCTTAAATATACATATCACGTAAATAACTTACAGTCATAAGACAGACTTGTGTCTACTAAGTTCTAGGGCTGTCACAAAAAAAGCTATTTACAGCAGAGAAATGACAACTTTCATCGTTCACACATCAATAGTCTTTGAACGGCTCGAAAAAATTTTCTTGTCAAATCTGTTTTTAACGCGCGTCACGATTTGCTGACCATCTGGAACCGAGTCGGAAACACGATTTTTTTATTTGATTGTCACCTTAAAAAGAGAAAATTGCTTGCAGGTGCTAATTCAGACGGAGTCGGAATGAGGGGATTGCTCAATAAAGCCAGTTTTTTTCCTAGCTTTTTCTCGTTACTTGTTGCTACTGAGTTGAACACATGACGAGGATTTTTAACACATCTCTGTTTATTCGCACACGTCACAAACACGACCACACTAAACTCACTTTTCTAATAACTAATAACTATTTCAGCCAGTAGATGGCTCTCCTGGGAGTCGTACAAAAAATAAAATTTGGTACATGTCTTCTGTAGATTCCGACGACACACACACGATGAATGGATGCCAGAAGCTCATAATTTTTATATTCCAGTGGCGATCACATTAAACATGTACAACAAAAATGGAATTAAAGCATCTCATTCGACTCGTGGCAGAGTGGTGGGTTTCACAAGCATTTGTGTCAAAATATTATTAAGCTTCTACTGGAAGCATTAACCTTGCAAGTATTTTGGCTATTATTTTAGGTATCTCTAGTGAGAGATCACTTACGCAAATCCTGACTGGAATGTATATGCGTATATATATATATATAAATATATATATATATATATATATATATATATATGGCGGGTCAGAAAATCCGTACATTCATCCTTTTCCTGTTTAGCTCAGATGATGAACGTTCATACGTAAAATGATTTTCTGCAGTGATGCAAAAAGATACTTTAGTGATACTGTAGGTACTGCTCTAGTAATTATCGCTTTGCATTTAAAGCTTTTGGGTCGGGGATGTCGTATGGGTATTCTCGTCATTTACTTCATGTATTGTGTCGCTCCCCCGAAGCACTTAACTCTGCAGAAATAGTACTTAGAATGTGAGCACTTCACTAGCCCAATGTGCACGCAAGCACTTCTTGGTGCGTGATTTAAAGTGTATAAAAGACTACGCTTTCCCTTTCGATTGAAAAATATACAGTTGGAGCGATATCTTCTCTAGAATCTAGAATAACGTCGTTTGAAAAGTGTTCGCGCGGTTTCATGTCTCCAATGTTACTAAAGTAAAATTTCGAAGCACCGGGATTACCTTTTAAGTATGCACACAGGGCAAATAACGATTGGGGATGTACACCCGCATCCAATAGTTGAAAAATGCAAGTGTATATATATATATATATATATATATATATATATATATATATATATATATATATATATTATTATTAATACGCTTTACTCAAGGAAATGTTTAGGCGGCTAACGCACCGTTCGAAACGGGGCGTTGCCATGGCAACCACGGTTAGCAAAACATCGCTAGTTCGAGCCCCGGTCGTGCTGGTTGAATTTGTTGGACGTGGTTGTCATTGCCTTGCTGCTACATACCTCTGCTGGAGAAAGCCTATATAATTCCAGTACGAGAACGCGATGACGATAGATGCATTTAGACGATACGTGCCACAGGTAGCTTAGCCCATCACGAGCGTCTAAAATGTGGTTGTCAGAGCGTAAAAAAAAATTAAAAACATTTTTTAGTCTGTTAACATCAAGTTTCCATGGAGTATATATATATATATATATAAACTGATTGTGATTGAAATGACGCCATAGTGAGACTTGATATAATGCAAATAATTTGTCCGCATGTTCCAGCGTCGCTGTATCATGTGTATACGCTTAAAACAATGTCAATATGTGTTATTCGATTGTATCGATAACCTCTGAAGGTGATAACACCCCTGAACAGGCGGACCGTACACAATTCGCCAGTTTCAGTGCCGATATTATTTCGTCTATCAGCTATCGCATGAGTATTTCATGAAGCGATTTCATTTACTTAGCGCGTTTGTTTTCTAGATCTTGCTATATATGTATGCGGCGCATGGTAGAGTTTTCAACAGTAAGGCAATCAAATACGAGCTGGAACGAACAAGCCGCCAGGGCAAACGCCGTCAAGTTTAAGAAAGACACAAAAGAAGGACAGACAAAAGTTCTAACACGGCTTCCTCAGTTGCACAAAAAGTCGCCACCCATAAGTACGGTTCAGTGAGTTTTATCTCACATGTTGCCGCGATTGACCTTGGGCCAGTAGGAATATCATTCCAGCTGTATATTTTGTAATCGAAAGAGAAAACCTAGTTTCCTGATACACTCTAAATCACGCGCACCAAGAAGTGTTTGCGTGACCAGTAGAAAACGGAACAATACCATCCATTGGTCGTCACAGCATAGTTACGCCTCTCAGCCTCCCGACCTGCTTGGCGGTTGTTCCCCATGTTGCAACATTTAAATGGATGGATCTCCAGCGCCGTGCCAAACGAATTGCTCACAGAAAATGCTCGAGGGGTCTTTCGATCGTCGAATACGCCGTTTTCCGTTCGCTTACAACTGCACCGTGTACATCAAACGAATCCACCGCTACAGGAGGAAACGCATACCGCCAGTATTGGTCAAAGTGTTGATTTGGATATAGTACACATGCAGCCTGACACTCGCACGAGTGGGCCTTCTTAGACTGCTGTTACGAGGCGGTCTGACGGGCCTTGTTATCGAAAGCAATAATAATAAATATCGTAGTTACGCATGCTTTGTTGTACTGGTGATGACCAAATACTTTTAGCTGTTTACCAAATAAGCAATAGCAGTAGGCAACTGCTTTTGTAGTGAGCCACGTTTTGTTGTATTGCATTTTTTCAATTCAAACGCACCTTTATTTTGTCAAAGGGAACATATTACAATATTTACATTTCACAAACCGTTACCTAGATTCATAGGACAGTCGAGTTACTTTAGTGCCCACATTTGCACCGCAAGTATTTTAAGTTCTCAGTGCCCTAGCCATCCGCCACGAAAACATGTTATTCACGCGATCCGTCTTTGCAATTTGTTTAGACGAGATAGTGTTACCGCTTCTAAGATTGTTCACGCGAATTGTAAAAAATTTAGATAAATTTGATGATTTTATAATTCGATTGTATATGCGATAGTCCGCTCTGGACTGCAGCTCCCCAATAGGGCTTATCACAAGGGAACTTTTAGCAACGTTACACCTTATTGAGACACGACGAATAAACTTCCTCTGTACACGCTCCATTGCTTCAATGTATTTGCCTAAATAAGGCCGCCAAACCTCACAACAATACGTAAACTTAGGAAAGCCTTATGTAAAAATTGCAATCATTAATTATAAAACAGCGAAATATTGTACTAGATATAAGAGAAGTTTGTCGGATAACTTGTGTTATATGAGTGCTAAAATCCAGTTCCGGTGTCACCGTAACCCCGAGGTCCCTAATGCTATTTAATATAGGGATAGCCTCCCCATGCAGCTTGTAGGTATGGGCTCCCTTTAAACACAGTACTGCACATTTCGGCACTGATATAAGCATTTCGTTATCCAAACACCATTTAGAAACTGCGTCAATTGCACTCTGTATAATTTGTCGTTCGCTAGCAGTGTTAGAAGGCCCGTATAGCTTTAGATCATCAGCATAAAGCTTATATGTTATCGAATCAGGTATAACGTTTTTAAGATCTAAAATAAATATGCAAAATAAAAGTGGGCCGAGGCTTGATCCCTGGGGAACTCCAGAGGGGCACCCTCCTGACTCACTAAAGCTACTGTTTACCCGAACGCAGAACTCTCTACAGGTAAGATAACTAGAAATCCATGACAATGAGCGAGTATCAATATTCAAGTACCTAAGTTTCTGTACAAGCTTTACATGGTTTACTCTATCAAATGCTTTAGAAAAGTCAAAATATACACAATCAAAAGTCAACTTATTATTTATCATAATGGCCCAATCTTGGGTCATTTCAACGAGTTGAGTTGCCGTGGATTTGCCTCTAGTAAAACCATGTTGGTTTTCATCCAACAAGCCTTTAGATTGAAGGAAATTAAAAATATGGTCAACTAGCAGTTTTTCAAATATAATACATGCGATTGATGATTGAGCTACCGGTCTATAATTATCTACATTTGACTTTGGACCCTTTTTATGTACAGGAGTTACGATTGACTGTCTAAAATTATTTGGCACAATGCCATCTTCATAAGACCTACTGAATATTAAAAAAAGAGGTTCTGTTATCACAGTCGCTACTTTTTTATAAAATATGGGTGGGATTAAATCTGGAGTAAGGCTGCACTTATTGGGTAGTTGCTTGATTTTCGTTAGAATATTATATTCTGATAAATCTAAATATGGACAGCCGTCACTCGAGGGTACGTCGATAGAATCAGCTTCGGTAGCTGAACCCCCTTGGGCAACATAAACCGACGAGAAGAAGTCCTTGAATGCATTTGCCTTAGAAGCGTCATCTACGAGGACTACCTGCTCTATATTTAAAGCCGCGATATTCTCTTTACCCTTTAATCGTTTATTTGCGTATCTAAAAACCGACTTTGTGTTTTTAAAATCAAGACAAGCTTCATCCATTATACGAAGTCGTCTTCTCCTGATCTATCAGCCGTTTTAGATTGCTTACATATTTTCGTAAATTAGCATTATTTTTTGATTTGCCATTTCGCTTAGGTATAAAATTCTTTAATTAGTAAATGGTCTGGTCAACAAAGTTATTATACATCGAGTCGATAGTATCACAATTTAAAAACAAGTTTCTCCAGTTTATACAGGCAAGTCTACGGCTTATCATTTCATAGTCCCCCTTCCAGAAATTATAACCTCCCTCGTCTTTCGTAGAATATTCAGCATCAAATAAAATAGTAAAAGAAATGGCATTATGGTCAGATGGGATGGGCGACTGAAATACTTGTATATCCTCAATGATAGATGGGTCTGAGGTTAAAAATAAATCGATAATGGAACCTATATTGTCGTTGTCATCGCTTGATATACCTAAGTTTATTTCGTCAGTGACCATTCCGCTAAAAGTAGGACTAGTAGTCACTTGGCTAACACTACTAGAAATGCTATTGCTACTGATGCTACTAGATAATTGATTAAAACTGTTATATATGGTATTATCATTACATTGACTAGCAAAGTTATTATAAGCACTACCTACAGTGGCAAATGAGTCACTAGAACTGATCTGCGAGGCCTCAAAGCCAGCGCAGTACAGTCGAGGGCGAGTAACTTCGTCTATTTGTTGGTGTAATCCGTTAGAAATGCAGGCGTTAACAAAGGTAGACTCTATGGTTGTTGAATCTAAAAGCGTAATATTCTTCCAGTGTAGATTTGGAAGGTTAAAATCCCCAGAAATTAAAATTGGGTTAGTTGTATCACAAATAAAATCAAATGAGTCACATATAGTTTTTATGCGTGTCTTGCGTTCAGCAAGGGTGCCGGCATTTGTCGCATAATAACAGGCAACTCTTATAGAACTAGAATTAGAGTATACGTCTAAAGCGACTGCTTCAATGCCACTCTCTAGTTGTAATTCACAAACCTTCATCGTGTTTTTAATTAATATACAAACCCCGCCTCCCCGGGAGCCACGGTCACACCGGAATACTGAGTATCTATCATCACACGATAGTTCACTGTTAGTAACATGTTTTCCACCTACACCTAACCAGGTTTCAGTTATAAACACTATATCAATATTATTTAAGGCGGTATATGAATTGAGCACTTGTGTACAGTCATTTTTACCTATGGAACGTGCATTAAAATATAAACATTTTTACAGCATTTAGAGCCGGTGATCGCTAAAAATATGGCATAGCATACACTTAGAGAATCTGGACTGTTGTTCTGCTCTGAAATGCAGGTACCCGACGATTATCGACATCGAAACCGAGAGGACGGACGAATTGCAGTTTCCGGCGGTGACCGTTTGTAACGTGAATCGGTATGAAATTCCATCTTTTGCGTTCCTCTATTGTATATAGCACAAAACAATAACTACGATTCAACAAAAACAAGAGCAAAGATACACATATAATAAGTAGAAAGACAGTGTTGACTCATCACACCGGCAACCGCATAGTGCAGGAATCGTTGTTTGAAAGGGAAGGCACAAGGACAGAAGGGCTACTACACGCCACAAATCGCTGCGAAGCAACTCAATAATGTACGAACGGCTCACCTAGCCATTGCCAATATCTGGTCTTCGTCGTCATCGGACACCTCTATACAGCCCATCTCGTCTGCGCATGGTAATCGTGAAGGGTGACTTCGTTTTGATTACCGAATGGCGAATTTTTATTATTATTATTATTATTATTATTTTTTTTTTTTTACATAGACTCGCTGAATAAACACTCATATATATATATATATATATATATATATATATATATATATATATATATATATATATATATATATATATATATATATATGTATATATATATATATATATATATATATATATATATATATATACAGGGTGTTCCTATTTGTGTGTCCAAAACGCTAGGGTATGGTCAAACTCGGTGAGAAAATCATTTTTGCCAATGGGTGGAAGCCGGGAAAACGTTTTGTTTAGGAGTGAGGATGAAAGTTATAAAAGCAGTTATTCTGTTTTTTTTTTCCTATATAGTTGTGCAAAATCTACGTTTGCGGGAGAACCAGTCAACGCACAAAGGAACCGATCATACCGGCGTGTTTGGCGGAAAATTCTGCACAATAAAGTATACATTACTAGTTTGCGTAGCAAAAAGCGAATAGCCAGATTAAAGAAAGTCATAAAAAGTCAAAATGTTACGTTAACGCTTTTTTGTGCAACATCGTAATTTTTTCCATTACGACCAAAAATGCACGTCCAAAAGACTACTCTCAGGCAATAGCAGATTTAATGCCCACTACATTCGCACCAAAGTGATGATGCTGCGTTACGTAGCTGCCAAGTAACTAAGTTTTTTCGACAGTCATATCGAAAGCGAAGGCATGTATACTTGCATAGGGTGTATGAGAAAGTTAGGTACATATTCTGAGGTTTGGTAGAACTCAGCAAGAGAATAATTTTTTCTAATGGAAAGAGGGGGCGGAAACGTCTTGGCAAAATGCTACGGTTCTGGACGTGAAAACTTCAACGTGAAACATAACAACTATGACTGTCGAAAAAGCTTAGTCACTTGGCAAATACGTAACGCAGCACCATCACTTTGGTACGAATGTAGTGGGCATTAAATCTGCTATTGCCTGAGAGTAGTCTTTTGGACGTGCATTTTTTGTCGTAATGGAAAAAATTACGATGTTGCACAAAAAAGCGTTAACGTAACATTTTGACTTTTTATGACTTCCCTTAATCTGGCTATTCGCTTTTTGGTTCCTCGGTTCCTATGTGCGTTGACTGGTTCTCCCGCAAACGTAGATTTTGCACAACTATATAGGAGAAAAAAGACAGAATAACTGCTTTTATAAATCTCATCCTCACTCCTAAACAAAACGTTTTCCCGGCTTCCACCCATTGGCAAAAATGATTTTGTCACCGAGTTTGACCATACCCTAGCGTTTTGGACACACAAATAGGAACACCCTGTATATATTATATGTAAGGTTAAACGTTGACTGCCCCGTGCATTCCGTCTGAGTGCAGGTTTCGTCTCAGCGAATGGTGTAAATTCAAGAACATTGACGAGAAGAGCTGCTTTGACATGGATATTGCTCGTCTAGGGGACGTAAGTTGACAGTGACATTACTAAATATCAACCTAGACTATCACCAACCATACTTATATATCCTACACTAACTGTTAGAGCATATGACGTAGACTAGGTACGGCCAAAATTCCGTTGTCTGAAAAATTAGGTCAGGAAAGCGGCCGCCACGGGACATTTTGGCATCGCTTGGGCGTGATTTCTGAGAGGTCACGCGCCCCAATTTTTGTTCAAACTTGTTTCCATAGTACAGCTCAAATAACTCCACTTTCTCAATATATATCCGTTGTGAAATGGCATAGAACGGCAATGTGTACAAACATGTTATCAATAATTAAATTATAATAAATTTAATTCTAGACAATCCTTCGTCCCCTACGAGCTTGGAACTCACCGTGGGGTATATCTGCAATGCACCGAGGGCCGGACATGTTGAGACATCTAGGGTTTCCCCAACAGGGGAAATGGCCGCAATGCTGTTTACCTCACCTCGCCACCTTATCTTGCCAATAAAGCTACTCGACTTTGTTCGGCGGTTATTATCACCTTGAAGACAAATTCTGCGAATCTTCTTATCATAAGTCAAGATTGGTGATTCTTGAGGAGCGCCCTTATAAGTGCTTGGCATGTCAGGGAGAACTTTCCAGTCGTAAGCTCCGAAACAGTAGCTCCAGTCCAGTATTGAAACGAACGAGGCGCAACGTTCGTAGCAGCACCTTACATCGTCAGCCTGTTCTGACTTCTACCTCTGGTATAAGGGAAAGTTGGTATTTCTAACGTGGTGTAGGTACTGCTGAAAGCAGCCCTCGTGGCCCGTTAGCAGTCCGGCGTTAGCCGTTGCGCGAGTGGCTCGGTAATCCAGGATACATCCAGGATAGCCCGGCTGGATTACTTCTCATTGCTGGTTCCGTTTGCTTAGGGTATCTGCTGTGTAAAATGGTATTCCCTCCATTCGTTGGACGTTAATTGGGGGCTTCTTGACGCCAGTTCTTACCGGGAATCTGATAAGAAATGACTTGTATGGCTGTTGTCGACTTGCCCGTGGGATATCGAGTGCCAAATGCATTTGGTCTTGTTGAGGAGGCGGCGTGTTGTAACCCTGGTAGTGAGAGGCCCATCCATAATCACGTTCAGGTATTTGACCATAAAAGTGGCTGTTACAGGGTTTCCTTCTAGGTGTAAGCTTAAGCTCTATGGAGGGTGCTTTAGGCCGTTCAATAGAACTGCCTCATTTCTTTGTAAAGCCAACTTAAGGCCTAGCGTATGAAAGTATTGTTGCATTGTCTAGTAGGCATACTGCTGTTGGGCGGAATTGCCCCTGGGCAGGGCGTTTTTATTGGCTCGAAAGTAAGCATTGAAGTTTCCTCAAAGCACCGGCAGCGGCAAGGAAATTAGCCGTTCCTCCCGTCTTCGTGGCAGAAGCGCTGTTATAGTCGATTAGGCTACTCCTATTGGAAGAGACGGCTGTGCGTGGCACATTTTATTACGCACAATCTTGTGTCGAGGATTTTCTTCGACCTCCCTGCACAATAAATTATCGCATTAGATGGATTATCTTAATCCATCTAACGTTGATCTCTGTCTGCCATCCACAAAGGTGTACCCTGGGTGTTCATGGGTTGTACATTTGCCCGGGTTGTATATTTTAGAAAGATCTGCTCTTTCTTTGGTGAGGAGCTGCTTCCCCAAGGACTGTGGGCCATTAAAACACTCCCCTCCCACTGTCGCCTTTTTGGTGACAGCGAGACTCAACCTGAGGTACAGTTCTTCGAGGAAGTCTGTAATATATATCATATTTATGTAAGGAAGAGTTTAGAGATGTAGAATGTACACAGAAATGTACACTGAGTAGGTCGATATGTTGGAAGTGGTAATAAACGAGAAGTGCGTGCTTTTCTCCACTGAGGTGAGGATGGATATATATATATATATATATATATATATATATATATATATAAAGAGAGAGAGATAGAGAGAGAGAAAATAAACCTTTATAAAAGCAAAGGCTTAAGAGAGTAACATATGGCCATGTACTGGCTTCAAGGAGTAGACTGAAAAGTGTACAACTGACACCTAGTTTGTTTATGTTAAGATACCGGAAACTAAGAAATTTGAACAAAAGAGAACGGCAATAATTGAATAGCATATAGGTCGGATTTCACGTGAGTTAGCAATACGTGACATAGCCAAAAATATTGAAAAACACAATTTTTCTCTAAATTTCAAACCATCATTTATGTCTTTGAGGCGCTTTTTACATACGTCCATGCTTTACGGACGTAATATCTATTGCTTTGTTTTACAGGATGAAGTTAAGTGGGCCAAGGGCGAACCTAGGTTTACCCTTGAGCGTAATAAGAAGCTTAGCAGACAGAACAGCAGCTATCTTTCTATTGATATGCCTGTTAGATCGTAAAAATTTAACTAGCGTACGTCTACCAGATCGACCACTCTGAAAAGAGTCGAAGGCTTTAGGATTATCTAGAAAAGCTGTCAGACAAGTTTGTTCCTTCTCACACCTTCAGGTTTTACAGTCGTAGGTGTCACAAAATTATATTTCATCTAAAATACCTTTGGAGAACACCATCGTGCCCGAGAAAAAAAACAATGTTTTCTAGGAAGGTGGACAGTTTCAGCTTAGCACATCGTTGGAAAAACTTGGAGGTAGAGGAGCATGGTGAAGTAGGATAAAAGTTCGAAAAGTGTTTATTCCGTTTGTTCCTAAAAATGGAACGGAAGTTAGTAACGTTTGTAGAACTGGATTACAGTTCTGGAACATTAGCAACGAAACAATTGGAACAACCTAGATTGAGTACGTCTTACTCAGCATATTAGCGCTTTAACTCCAGCATAGATTTGGTGGGCATACAAATATGATTCAAGCTCTCCAAGTCTCCGTTCGTATCGGGTTATCTGGGTAACGAAAAAATAACGTTTGGCTGGTGCATTTGCAGTGACGTTGAGCACCGCAACTGCGCGCTAAGATTACAGTAAAGTGTTGTAAAATTTTAGCATGCATATTTGGTTGTACGCAAGTGTCGATCTTAAATCATGTGTACGCCTGTTGGTGCCTGCAGGAAGACTTCTTCACTCTGAACAGATCGATAAAGATTCAGATGGGCCACCAGCTAAAGACGATGGTGTTCGAGACAAAGAAGACGGTCAACGGAACAGTGTAAGTTTAAAAGATCGAAACCTTACCAAGGTTCACCTTCTGCCTTAGTGTACGGGCTAAACATGTCCAGTTAATAAATAAACAATGAAACAATCAGACGTCAGTGATAGTAAAACGGTGTTTTGTATACGATTACCGCATCTCATCTTCGGTCACTGAGTTACTGAGACAGTGACCAGTCGCAATCTCGAGTAGTCGGGGTCGTAACCGTTGGCGAAAGGCTGTCCAACCCTTTTTTTTTTTTTTTTTTTTTTTTTTTTAAGGGGTGGAAAATGCATTTACGCACACCCGCCGATATAATGACGGGTAGTGTGGGGCTAGACGCTCGGAGAGGGAATACGCGACTCACTCTAATCCGAGCGTACTACCCACTAAAAACCACCCCCCCCGGAACCCCCTCCTGGTTCGGAATTGTGAACCATTACCTCGAGACCAGGAGGGAGGAGTCTCACGCTTCAACCCTTTCCTTAGTCTGTAGGTGCATCCCGAGCAGGTAAGTCCTGCTGGGTTAAATCAGGGGGGCTCCGGGCGACGAATCGCGCCCGGCGATTATTCTCCAGCCGGATCTTTTCGCGCATGAGCCCGTCGAGGTATTTTAGGCCAGCACCCCAATTAGTCGTTGAGTCGACCATGTGCGTGACGATCACTTGCGCGGTAGATGCCCGTAGGGTAAACGGTGAGCTATCGCGGTACGCAGACAACGCCGTGCATGTCTCAATTGTATGCGCGGCATCATCGGGCACTCCGGCGTCGCAGAGAACGCATATGTCCGTCGCGGCTTTTCCGATCTTCATCATGTACGCCTGAAACTGACCATGTCCGCTCAGCGCCTGGGCAGCGCAATATGTCATTGGTCCCTGTGCCGTATACCACTTGCGCAAGTCCGTGATGAGGAAGCGTGTCCACGTGCCTCTCGTGTCTCCGGCAGGCGGGTGGGTCCACATCTCCGCCCAAGCGGCGAGTGTGGCCTCTCGAGCCTCGGTCCATGATATCTCTCCGTTTAATCTCCGCCTACTCCTCTCCTCCGCCAGCATGTCCCATGGAAGCAGGCATGCGAGAACAAGCAGGACGTCCGTGGAGACCGTCCGGTACGCCCGGCTAACCCGAATTGCCACACCCCGTTGGGAGCGGCGCAGAGCCTGGCGGGCCGTGTCCGTCCTGAGTGCTAAGTCCGCCCACACTGGCGCGGCATAGAGCGCGACCGCTTCTGCAACAGCAGCTAGTAGACGCCGTTTGGGATCGGACGCGCCTCCCTCCCGGGGTAGTATTCGGGCCAGGTTGGCCGATACTCTTGCCACCTTTTGCGTAACCTGCCTAATGTGGGGCAGGCCAGTTAGACCTGTGTCCAAGGTCACCCCTAGGTACCTGGCGTGGCGGGACGGCGTGAGAGCGTGCCCGTTGAGCTCCAGAGACATAGGCCCTATCCGCCTGCGTCCTGTTAGAAAAAGGGCCTCGGTTTTCTGTGGTGCTAACTTCAGGTGATGTTCAGTCATCCACCTGTTTATCCGGTCAAGAGCCGTGTTTGCCCTGGCCTCCAGGATAGTCCATGTGCGAGGCTGTCCAACCCTAACGAATATGAAACCTGTGAGCTATTCAATAATCTGAGCGTTTATTAGCGTTTGTCTATTAACTATAATTGTATGAAAGTATGTGTGTATGTGGCTGATTGAGACTAATAGCGTTTTTCTGACGTTAGTACACTTAAGACTTAGCAATAGAGCTCACGAGAGCATCTCTCGATCGTGTCTATGTATTTGCAAATGCACACACACACACACACACACAATTTTACTTGTTGAGCTTGTTATCCTCGTGTTTGCAGTGACGTCGTTTTGGAGAGCGGCGGATTTCGCGAGCAGTTTTTCCACCAACAGTACAGTAACTGTTTTGCTTACAACGCGGAGTGGTCGGGTTCAGGTCTGGGCGACAAGGAACGCGCACGACAGATTGGTACGTGCGCCCCATGCATGCTACATTGTGTATGGGCGAAATCGATTCTAAAATCAATCACATGTCCGCTATGCCACTAAGATCCGAGTTATATATTAGTTATATATATATATATATATATATATATATAAATATCTATTGGTTTAAAATGTTTACAGTGTTAGACACAGAGTTGCACAGTTTAAAGTGAGAACAATAGTTACTCAGCACAAATTCCGTGGCATCATGGGCGTACTTACGACGATTACAATTAACTTGCAACGAACATTACGGTTACGGTGGTCACGACGCGATAAATTTCGGCTGGATTTATCATCTGACCATCCCCGGGAAACGACGACGACGAACTGTCCTGACCGGGCCTGAATCGAACAGACATCGAGTTCACGCTCTTTCTCGAGCCGAAAGAGTACCTCGACTCGAAAGTCATCCCTAGCGCCCAGCTTGTGTTCCACCACCCCGAGACGATGCCCGACCCGCAGGAGAACGGCATCCCGGTCCGATCGGGCTATGCGCACACGTTTACGTTGCGACACCTCATCACGCGACGACTCGAGTATCCCTACTGGACGGACTGCCAAAACTACAATATGATCCGCCGAGACCGCTACATCTTTCAGATGACCAAGTCGGTACGTAACGATAGCACGAACAACTCTTTGGTGCATATTGGCCATATATATATATATATATATATATATATATATATATATATATATATAGAAACCTTGAATAGATGATATCGTATACATAGAATAACAGGAGCAGTTCTTCTTCTCTCGACATTATATGTAAAGACAAATATAACTACTACTGTTGTCGTTATATATATATATATATATATATATATATATATATATATATATATACACGACAGTCGTGTCGGAATGTCAAAGTCGAAGACCCCGCTGCGAATTAGACGTATTCGGACCAGATGCTGGGGCAGCACTGACAACAGCGGAAGTACGCGATTGTTTTGCCGCCGCTAGATTACGGACGGCTGATCGGTGAATGCCCGATAGATTTGTGTGCCCGATACATCACGCGTGGTGTAGCACACGTGTGAGGTTCACGTTGTCGACATAGTGGAATGGTGGAAATGCGTTGCACGAGCACCTATGTGTTAGTTTGATACGGCCGATACCGATAAACCGATATGATAATAATGAAGAACGTCCGTCCTTACACGAATCTAGCCAAAGTGTCATATCGGCTACACAGTTTTGGTGAACCCCGGCGTAGGGGTTCTTATTATATATATATATATATATATATTTATATCATATGCTTCAAATAATGTACGTACGTTCTTATTATATATATATATATATATATATTTATATCATATGCTTCAAATAATGTACGTACATGTAAATCATATGTTTTCGCAATACTTAGTATTACACAGTACATTACTCAATTACGCGCATGAAACATAATAATCTAATAGCAATGACTTTATGTGTGAATTACAATTAGGATACATTTTGCTGGGATAAGCAGGTATTGGCGTAATACATACATATACATTTTTATTGTACATTTCCAAATATTCTAGTTTGGCATTCTGCATCTCGTGCATACGAACGCTCAAAGCGTGGTTATCCAAAAAGTGCATGCTTCAGAAGTGCACACTCTTAACTAGAAAAGAGAAGTTCCCGTGGCGAACGCCTTACTTCCAGTTTCCAAACGCATAGACTACTGTAGATGCTTAGGCTACTGAGGCACACCGTTCCGAAGCACATCCTGCAAAAGACGTCTCAACTGTTTAACTGTTTGTTTATTGGCATTTCCTGTAGGATTATTGCACACATCCATTTCAAGCTCCATTAAGCACATCGCTTGTTCGGAGCCCCTTTTATGAGATAACAATGTTGAAAGGTCGATAGTAGATCATATTTCGTCGACGTTCAAACGTCGATAGTAGATATTGATTGATATCATTGAGCAAATATAGATCACTTCGGCAACCGAATGAGTCACTTGAACATAACGCAACGTCGACGAGATGTCGATGACGCTTGTAGACGCTTGTTGTTTGACGACTGAAATCGCTTGAACGATACGCTCTCGGACTTTGTGCTCTGTGGGCGGTCCTTAATGTCGCCGTTCTCGTCGTCATCATCGTCGCCGTCGCCATCATGTTGATGCATCATCGTTGCTGCACACGCTGTCCCTTCACACGGCCTCAGTTGTGCGACCGCGAATGCGGCTACAACGCGTCGCTGAAGATGTGTCGCTGCATACGACGAGACATCGCGCTGCCCTACGAGGTATCGTGGGATGCCGATCCTGCGGGCCGACGGAGGTTCTGCGATCAGGACATCGCATGTGAGTTGAGCGGTCTATCACGCCCCAACCGGGTCGTCGTTTCACTCGACACTTAGACGCTTGCGGGCGCCAGATCGTGCACAATATTTGTAATCTTTTTCAGTTTTACATTCTTAGTGTTTCCAGTATATATATTATATATTATATAATAATATACTAATATACTATATACTATAGATTATATATATATATTATATATTATATATTAGAGATTATATATTATATATTATATATTATATATTATATAGTAGATATATTATATAGATATATTATATATATTATATATATATATTATATATTATATATTATCATATTATATAGTATATATTATAGTATATGTATATATTATATATTATATATTATATATTAATCTATATGTTCCTTCAAGAGCACCCTAAAACTGGGCCGATTTGCCGCTGAAAAAAAAATATATATATGTTCCTTCAGGAGCACAACAAAAGCTGGGCCGACTCGCCACTGAAAAAAAAGACAATATATATACCGCGCGGTTTCGTGAAGTACGTATGCATCTTCAACAAGCATGTAAACGTAATTAAGATAATTTTTTCGGTTTTCTCTAAACGAGAGCGCGCTGTACGCTAGCATTATCGACTCGAATTTTCGTAAGCGCACAAAAACGACAGCAGCAGTACGAAATTTGAACAAGAACATGTGGTTTTAAACCATATGCACACGTACTAAACTTCGTCCGTATATATATATATATATATATAACCTGTGCGTGTGTATTTGTCTGTAAGGGTTTGTGTGCACACTTTGAACATATATATATATATATATATATATATATATATATATATATATATATGTTCAAAGTGTGCACACAAACCCTTACCAGAAATACACAGGCACACGTTAAAAACGATACTGATGGCTTATGGGGTTGATTTTGAGTGCGCATTAGCTCCCCCCCCCCCACCTACCTCCATCAGAAGACGCATGAAATGCCAATCGTTCAATGCTGACTGTGATCATCGGAGTATCGGTGACAACGTCGTCCAGCGTGTCATGGGGGTTGCGTGCCAGCCTAGTGCTGATTTTCAAAGGTTCTAAATGTCAGCTTGCTCACCTCGCTTGCAGTCACTCGCTGCTGGGTGCGCGTACTGGACGAGGTCGAAAAGTGCATCAAACGACACTGCAAGAGGCAATGCTGGTAAGTGATCGGCGGACACAGCGCCAGCGAACAAGCCAGGAACTAGAAGGCCATATACTTTAGGTACCCGTGACTGCTATTGCCCTACTCATTACGGTGGGGATTTTTCTTTGTGCTTATTGTGTTAGACTGGTAGGCACCTGATGGTACTGATGGGCAGGACTCAAAGCAGCCTGCTTTCAGGATCGTCGACTAAATGTCGTTTATTCATTTCGACGTTTGACAGTGCGTGCTGTGGTGCCAGCAGTATCATCGATTCGAGCTTCCCTAAATGCCCAGAACAGCACTAGGTGGAAAAGTGGATCATGGGCCCAGGGTTTCTAAATCATATGCACACTTACTGTGTTTCGTCCATATATATTTTATTATTCGTGCGCACAGGGAGGACCAGTACGAAGTGTCGGTGACCCAGGACCCTTGGCCAGATCAGTTTTTCTTTGAAGAGGAGAAGTCTCGTTTCGATAAGTTGGAAATCAAAGACTTCAAGGAGGCGCGCATGAACCTCACTCGCATTCGGATCATTTTCGGTACTCTAAACAAGATCACCTATAGGCACCGTGCGAAGTACGAGGTAAGAGCGGTTACCGGCCCTGTGTCGACAGTAATGTCGTATGATGAGAGCCCTTAAAGTTATCGACGTGTCCGCATTGTTTCCTATCTACGTAGTATGTTTATTGTGCTGTTTCTTGTCTATATAGCCCCTGTTGGGCACTGCAATCTTAATGTCCGACCTACTGTGAACAAATAGTAATAGCCCTAATTTTAAGACTAACTGCGTATGTTGATACGTTGATATCAGCTTTGTGCAGTAACAATACCTTACCTAAGAGAAGGGTTAGGTAACTAAAATCGATAAATGTGTGTGTGTGTGTGTGTGTGTGCGGGTGTTGAGACGTCGACGACTATATGTGTTGTCCAGCAAATATATTATGATTGTTAATGTTTTGTCTCTTACTGCACTGCACTCTATATTGGGCACCAAATGCTCTGACTGAATGCATGAACGCTACCATAAACAACAACAACAACCGCATCAACAGCAAATCGAGCTATTCTCCTACATGGGTGGATTTATCGGCATCTGGGTGGGCGTCTCGTTCCTGAACGTCCTCCACTACTCGACGGTGATTCTGAACTGGTGCATTCATCGTGTACACAATCGGTGGCGGTCACGCAAAGATGCCGTGCAGGACATGACCGTAATTACCGACAATGGCCATGACAACCCAAAGAACGCTTGGTAAGCGAATTTGCCGGTCGGCGCACACCCCGGATGGCTTGGCTCGGCCCGGCTCCGGGACATCGAGGGCATCGAGGAATGATAGATAGATAGCCTTCACCCTCTTGCTGACGAGTCCTGTTGCCACTACACTCATACTATCTGCACGATGCTGGTTGGACGACAAGAACGACACTACCATGCGGGTGCGCCGCTGCAGAACGTGCCGCTGTTGAGTCGAGTCTTAAGAAATGATTGTGTTTCTTAAGACTCGACTCTTACGAAAACACCTTCGAAATAATCAGCATTGACAGCCAAAATCCATGTATTCCTAGAAAGCGCCTTCAAAATATTTAGCATCGACAGTCACGGTGGCAGTAGCGGCTATACGTCTAGGCCTGATTCCAAGGCGGAACCGCCTGGATTATTATTGCCGGATAATTATAGCTGTTCCGTGGTGTTGTCGTGCCGATATCCCGTTGTAAAATGTTGTGGTTGTGAAATTTGCGCACCGCTGATCAACTGATCGCTTGCGGTGAAGTGGTTTGGCTCTCGTTAAAATTGTCCTGATTACGTAAGCCTCATAGCGTGTCGCCTTCATTATCAGCGCGTGGCTGTTTGACCCGGAGTCACTGACAGTAGTAGTGACATCGTATGCTGTCTTGATTGATTAATTTGCTTATTTAATTTTACACTTGTGCACACAAGTGCCTTTATACCTTATTAATACTGTTATTGATACAACAATAATGATTACTATCATGAAAAATGTGGAACTTATATATACGCTGTCCACTTGATTGACTATACAATATATATAATTAGGATAATGATCCCAATTTTCCATTATGTATTGTATGCAGCCACGCGGACAAATATTCTAAACATGTGCATAGTCTTTGCCTTCCAGGACAATGTGTCATTATTATGTAATAAAATGAGACTTGTTATTAGCCCACATGTGGTGGTCATTTAAGGTATATATATATATATATATATATATATATATATATATATATATATATATATATATATATATATATATATATATATATTAATATATATATATATATACTTTTTTTTGCTTACATGTTTCTAACGGATCCACGCATAATCGCAGGTAACCATGCTGTCCAAAATAGGGCTTGGCATTGTCGGCGGCAGTTAGCTTTATTGCGGTGAGTAATTTTTCTTCAGAGACACACACGGCAGAAGTCTACGAAATATTTATAATTCTAAACACCTTTTTGGTCTTTGCACTTATCAGTAAGGCTTTTCGCGCCAATCTGTGAGACCACTAGTTCCTTCGCCGAGGTTCCTTCGGTTAAACAGTAACATCTCAATTTATTCCGAATTCGACTAGCGGGCCTTTTAGGTCTGTAAACAAGTGACTGCCAACAAAAGTTTAACTAATATGCAAACCTAAGTTCTAAAAAAAAATTCTACCACAATGCAAACACATTTTGTTTCAAAGCACATGTAAACACTTAACTGTTTATTTTAAATATAGGATTTCATTTAAAAGAGGTGATCAACGGTCAAACTTTTGTGTTTTTGCCTAAATCGGCATCATGCTTGCCGGAGAGGTTTTTTAAGGAACTAATTGGAAAATGAGGTTCGCACACATGGAGCTTGCCGGTGAGCTGTGGTAAGTTTTGAACAAATAGCGCCTTAAAGTTATTAGTTATTGTAATAATAATTATTTATTTGCCTCACAGTTTTTGTATGCTATTATTATTATTATTATTATTATTGGCGAACTCGCACAACATTCAATAACTTGAAGTGAATTGAAATGGAAGTGGTTCTCCGAATTAGAGTATGTAACTCGAACCCTGTTCAAACACAATCTCCGTTAAAAGCTGCCGTTGAGTTGATACCGTACCGCACTCTGTGAAAACGGGGGGTTCATACTCAGATGACGTCGTAGAAAACGTCGAGGTTAGCCAAGCTCAGGCAAAGCAATGAGCTGGGCATCTCGCTTCGTTAGCGTGGTATCCATTTTCCCCAGAACGTGTTGTTGGCTTTTTCACTGAGCAACGTTACTGGCTGACCGACAGAAAACTTTTTCACCAGACACTTCGTTACGCAGAAAACACACTTTACTGGGCATTTGGTTTGTCTTGAGACACCTGTGAGTCGAACGGAAGTAACGAATCACATGTCTATCCGAGCTTGTTTCAGTTCAGTCCATCTTAGCATTGAACAAGGAACGTATCGCCTCAACATTCTGATTTGAATTGAATTGAAGTTTTCAAATGTTTAAGCCATATTGTCTCATAGCGCGCGACTATTCTGAGTACAAAACAGTCAAATGTGCTGGGTAATGACGGTTATAATAAAGTCATGCACCATCTTGAAATTCATCGTTTGCAAAATAAACAATATGTATGTACTAAACGTATTAAATAAACGTAATGGGTAATTTAATTTTTGTTTAGAGGTATATATATATAATAGGCATTTTTGTGCTCACAATAGTTACGCAATAGTTGACAAAAGACAGCGCTACCCAACCATGATTTTCGTTGCCTAGTTTCCAGGTGAATTGTCGTAAAGTGACCGCGAAATAATTCCATCTTTTATCTCGTATCGTCAAGCCTTCCCGAGATCTTCCATATTGACACAAACTAAATATGCTAAACTGGTGTTTCTTCCTCTCCCGATTTGGGTAGCGTTTAAGGATTGTTACTACAACGGTGACAATGAAAAAAGGAGGAGGGCGAGGAATACTAGTACACGGAAGCTAATCTTAAATCATGTTATGAAATTATTATTATTATTATGACTATTATTATTATTGCTTATATGGGAAAAATTGGGAGAAACAGAACTGCAGTTACTAGATAGAGCCAGATTTTGCTTTATGAAACGGGTTTTGGGTTTAGCCAATTCAAGTAAGAATAGAATAGTTCATATCTTAGAGGGGGGGAGTTTAATGACACAGGAATTACAACTTCGATGGGGTTTACCTAGGACGAAAGCGTTTGAGGCTTATACTTTGAAGTGGACGGAAAAATTGAAGGGAATCGATTTAGGAATATATAATACAGTAGCGATGACAAGCACGGCCTAGCGAGCAGCGGGGTATAAAGGCAGACATTTAACTACGGCGTTTGCAGCCCACGGGTTTCATCACGTGTTATGTAGCACGGAAGAATTCCACGATCCTCAGGAGTGTTGCAGGTGCACGAGGTGCTCTGCCCAGTGCGATAGATACCACGCCGCAGCATGTCCTGCAGTTCAGTCAATAGCTGAGCTTGCAAGATGAGAGAAGACCCAATGACGTGAAGGAAGCACTAGTTGTGTCTGATGTATATGTTTATAATTTTACCCAGCCTGGGTGTTAATAAACCATAATAATTATTATTATTGCGCCCGGAAAATTTTCTCGAAATGCAAGGCTTCATACCCGAAGAACAGCATGAATTCAGACGCTGCAAATCAACACATACAGCTTGCGCAATATTTCTCGAGGAAATTAAGAAAACAGTGCGCCGCCGCGGACGTTCAATGTTTGCAATATTTGTGGATTTCAAATTTGCTTTTGATACCGCACCTCGCAACGTTGCCTTTTGGAAGATCGCAGCTTTGGGTATGCCTTTTGCGTTTTCTCAAACTATTGGCGGCTATACTCCAGGAGAATTATGTGATATTGGACGACGGCGTTGCCGAACATCCCAAATTTGGACAGACAACAGATGTTGCTCAGGACGATAATCTTAGTCCAATCCTGTTTTCTGTAATTGTCAGTGAGCTGCTGGCGATTGTGAAGAAAAAGCATCCGTCAGTGCAACTCATCCAATACGCGGATGATATTGCTATCTACTCTGAGAGTCGCTTCCATATTCAGTAAGCGTTGGCCACTCTTGCAAAGTTTGCGGCAGATACTTTACTAGAGATAAATATTTTAAAGACAAAAGCAATGAAGTTTCGTTGTGGAGGACGCCTCGCAACAGCTAATACCATAACGCTTCACGGCCAACCTATTGAATTTGTCAACCATTTTTCATATTTGGGCTTGGAACTTACGCCAAGCGGTACCTCATTCTCCGGACATATAGAGGAAAGGGTCCGTACGGCGCTGATTGCCACTTACTCAATTAAGAATCCGCAACTCATCTCACTGAGGACGGCTTTAAAATTGATTGACCTGAAAGTTGCCCCTACAGCAAGCTATGCGATCGAACTTATTTGGGAACATCTTAGAGCTTCAAGCTTTGACGAACTCGACCGCCTGAAAGCAACGTACAATGAACTGGTTATGGGCGTTCACCGAAGCAACCGCAACCGATTGGTGTATCTGGCTTCTGGTACCCCACTTTTCACAGAAGACCTTCAGCGCCGCTTTAATTTGCGATTAACTCGCGAGTATGAAAAGCACTTACTAAAGTGGGAAGCTAAAATGTGTCAAGTAGACATAGATTTCTATCGGACGCAAGCTATGATGAATAACTCGTGGAAGAATGCTCAATACAAAAGTCGCCACCTTATTATGCGTCATGCAATGCACGGTTTCCATCATGCACTGTGCACAAAAGTTGGTTTCCATGAGGCAGACGAGCAGTGTACCTGTCGGCACTGTGGAGAAACTTGCTCAACCAACCATCTATAATATTGCATTGCCGGAACCCACCAACACTACGGCAAATTCTTATGTAACATACACTCAGCTTGAGTAATAAATGATCGTTTGATTGATATTTATGTGTCTGTACGAATGAATCAAACCTATTTGCGAAGAACTGTCGGTTTGTTGCACTGAGCTTAAATGCCTATAAGTGCATAAGTATATTTCTCCTTGACCAAATCTTAATACTCTTGAACGAAACAGCCCTTTCGACGCTTCGCTGCGATTATAGTCTTAATAAGCAATCTAATAAATTATTTTAAATTAATATCTAATAAATTATATATAATAAAAATCTAATAAATTATAGCTGTGATCCGAAATCATCTAAATATAACAGAAATAAGTTTAGCCAAAAACTGCTACTCGCTAAGGATGCCGAGGTCTCATCTGCTTTGCGTGTCCCATCAGAGGTTCTAGATAGAGTAACTGCGTGTCACATTTTTTATATTTGATTTTTGCTAAAGTCAGCCATCGAGGTTTCGTTTTCTGGTATACAGAAAACAAAGTTATAATTTTAGCGCAAAAGTGTAGCCCGCAGAGTTTACGCAGGACCTCGACGCGTTTGTCGTCCTGGAGTATACCTTAGTATCTAGTTAGACAATAATCACTGCCAGTGGTTATATCTGAAGGCATCGGTTTTATTTTATGTTGACTACTCTTATTAACAAAGTATCTTGTTTTTACAAGTTTACAACACAGCGCATACTGTACATGTAGCATGTGCTCTTGTATAAGATCGAAAGGTTCAAGCTAGATCAGCTCTCGGCCTGATTCATTACACGGCGTCCATTACGGTCTTCTTTTATGGGATACTACTAGAAGTGCTGTAAACAATGTTGTAACACACCCATATACAAGGCTTGTGGCAAATTATTCGATGCTCAGTTATCGCCGGGTAAACATAGATGCCAGATTTCCTCATCTGTTTAGATGTGTATAAAAATTATCTACAAAGGAATGCCAAATCAAATTTAAACAACAGATTTGTTTAATTTCGCCGGATATATTAAAATTATGTGTATTTAGATGAGTCGTTCAGCACATTTAAAACATAATTTAAAAGAATTTCTAAACACCGTTATGTAATATGAACGATGTTGACACACTCACAAGCGCGGGCAGACACGGGCGATAGCCTTTTCTGCAAAATTACCTGAATAGTTATATTTGTTTGAATTTATGTAATAATGGAAATTTCAAGCTCAATGAAGAATTATTGAACTTAAATAAATTTGCCGTCCGGAAATAACGGCCCCATAAAAATATATATATATATATTTATTTATATAAATATCTATTTCGATGTGCTGATTTGAATTTAAAATATATATATATATATATATATATATATATATATATATATATATATATTTATATATATATATCTCGATGTGCTGGTTTGGATTTTAAAAATATATATATTTATATATATATATATATATATATATATATATATATTTCAATGTGCTAGTTTGAATTTTAAAAAATATATTTTGATTTATATATATATATATATATATATCGAGTGAAATATATATTCAGTGAGATACAACTCCAGTCAGAAACAATAGTACTCCAGCTAACATTTATTTTACGAGATAAGAGAGAATAACAAACGATGATACATAAGAGATGAACCTTTGATGAAGTTGGGCAATACACATTTACATTGATATGTGTTCATTAATATGGGCACAGATATATTGTGTGGTATATAATAAGGTATATAAGATATGCCTTTTTATTATTGAACATAACTTGAACCCAAGTCAGCAAATCCTGTCGTCATTAAAAGGACGTGCGTCACGTTGGGCTCGAACCCGCGACTTCTAACGCAAAAGTCGTCAAACGTTCTCGCCTTTATGGCCAGCCCTGCTTTTCTCAGATTGTCTCCCCTATCTTCCCTTTCTCGTAATGCAGCTGACTAAATATATACTATGAAATAATATAGGTGCTATTGTCTTAACTCTCAAAGACCGCCCTTGCACGCCGTTGCAATTGCCTTGATTTTTTCTAATTTGTTCTATATGGTGTACGGATTTTCATGTCATGGTTGAGTTTTTAGTTCACTCCGGCATTCGCTTTGTCTAAAAACCATTTTCCGAAAAGATCTAGTGTCAACTTCCTTCAAACATAGCACCCGAAATCTTCAGCGATTAAAGTTACGTGTAATGCAAATAATCGTTCCGGTTAGATTATCCTGACCCTTATGTGCTGTTATTTTAAAACAGAGTATTTGTGCTGCAATTTATGCATAAGCAAACTGATAAGATATTATCTGGATTGTTGATGATTTTTTAGGAGCAACAAAAAAAAAACGAGGAAACGAGAGCAACTAAAAAAAAAACGAGAAAACGAGGCGACCATTTTAGCGCTAAAGTATACAGCATGGTAAAGGAAAACTGGATTATTACCTAAATAAAACAACTCGCAGAGTCTACGCAGGACCTCGGCGCGTTTGTCACCCTGGAGTATATCTCAGAAATCTCGGCTACCGTCGACAAGCTTGAGGACGCACGTAAACTGATGTGCATCACCGAACTAGCTGGGCTGCGAGTCAAAGCAGCATAAAAAATATCGACATTAATTGGGGTGCCATCAACCATGTTAGCCCAGACTTTCAGGAAGGAAAGATACTGCAGGAACTTAGCTCCGCCGGTGTCATAGAAGTAAAACGTATTTGCAGACGAGCAGGTCTCGGCCCACAACAGGCGGCTATCCCTACACGAAAGGTGCTGCTCAAGTTCAAGGGAGCCCCGCCGGCCACCGTGTATCTTGGCTTTCAGACCCACCCAGTGACAGCCACCACGTCCTTCAAGATGCTTTAAATGTCAGCGCTTAGGTCATCACGCATCCTCTCTCAGCGGTCAAGTAGCATGTGTGAACTGCGGCAGTAACCGACATCTAGTCAAGGACTGTAAAAGTGCTCCAAAATGCGCAAGCTGTGAAGGTGCACACAGATCAGCGTCTCCTTCGTGTCCGATCTACGCCATTGCTTGGGAAAAGAGCAAGATTATTGCCGGAGCACAAGTCCTTCGTCAGGTCCAGTCCGACTACCCGGCGGCCACTATTGTAGAAAAACCGCCGACTCGGACGAATCCGGCACCATGCGAGACAGGTGAGAACGCTCCTCGTTCCTACGCCTCAGTGGTCCGTAAGATCGTTGCTCCTAGTTCGGATGGAACGTCCGATAAGACTATTACGCTTGCCCCACCTAAGGCCTTGAAACCAACACATCGCCGACGCAGAATGCGCCCGCGCCAGACGGAATATCGTCGAGCTCCCGGCACTACCTGGATGGACTTGTCGCCATCGAGGGCGCGTTCCACTCGCAAGGCAGACCCTCTTGCAGGGCTCACCAGCGCTGCAAAAATGCTAAGCGGCCTCGACTCTCAAGCAGCCAGCGCACTTCGTAACCTTGCAAACCTTCTCGGACCAGTCATCAGGAAGAAATCTGTCGGGCCGAAACATAATGCCTCAAGACGCCTCCGAAAATAAAGCCGGTCCGAGCCACTCGGACAACCTTCCGCAGACGGACCATTTATCCAGCCTCGGGTCGGATACAGGGAACCTAAGCCCAGCTTCTCACTACAACAGGGTTACTTGCACCCATTGCCAAAGGAACTTTACAAGAAGAGGAATCAAACGGCACATGACGGCAGCACACTCGAACATTGAACACCCATTTTTACTCCCCGTCAGCAATCCGGTCGACTACACTGATGGTACCCACCTGCGCAAAAAACTCGCCGAGTACACAAAGACATACAAACGGCTTGACACCATCCCTAAAAGTGCCCGTCCTGCAGTTGCGGTAGCGCTGGCCGACACACTTTCACTCGTACATCAAAACAATTACGCGCATAGCTGGGCCAACCTACTGGTATTCGCGCATACAGTTCTCAGAGCTCCATTACGAAAACAGAACAATCTAAGTTGGACTACATACATCAGAGACAGAATCGAGGAACATAGATCAGGTAGTGGGCCTTCACCCGAATTGGTCCCAAGGAAGCACTGGAACAAGCGACCTAACGAGGACAAAGCCGCCGCTAGACGAGCAACCAGGCTACTAGGCGAAGGCAACATTGGAGGCGCTGCGAGAGCACTGCTTCCTGTGGGAGGTCCTATTTGCGCAGCCGAGGCGTTCGTGGAAATGACTTCCAAACACCCTAGTGAACCGGCCGACCTTGACTTGCCACCAAGACTATCCCACGCCGAGCCGCTAGTCACCAGTTCAGAAGAGATTCGCGAGGCCGTACGAACCTTTCCGGCAGGGTCTACCGCCGGTATAAACGGCCTGCGGCCGCGTCACCTCAGAGACCTCATTGCCACGATCAATACAAATTTCGCCAGTCGTCTACTGCGTGACTTAGCGAAAGTGATTGACATTATCAGAAGTGGCACAGTGCCTGAGGCTATCCGCCCTATTATTTTTGGTGGACGCCTCATCGCAATTAAAAAGCCGAGTGGGTCATTTCGTCCAATTGTCATTTCCTCAGTCTTTCGGAGGATTGCGGCAAAAATCACTGTCAAGCTAGGAACAAGTGTGCGAAAAGCTTGGGGCCCACCAGCTTGGCTTCAATACGCCTAATGGCATCAAAGCAGTGGTTCACACAACAAGAGCTTTTATGTCTAGAGCACCCAACAATTTCGTCGCCGCCAAACTCGATGATAAGAATGCTTTTAACTAGGTTCATCGCGACCACATACACTAAAAACTGAACAAACGGATTGGCCAGAGACAGCCCCCTTAGTTGACCAAACCTACAATTCTAGTTCACAGCTCTCATTCGGTGA
Source organism: Dermanyssus gallinae (assembly GCA_003439945.1). Taxonomy (NCBI): domain Eukaryota; kingdom Metazoa; phylum Arthropoda; class Arachnida; order Mesostigmata; family Dermanyssidae; genus Dermanyssus; species Dermanyssus gallinae. The sequence continues at coordinate 93,974 of QVRM01000854.1, forward strand.
AAGAACAATTTTCTCGTGCCGCGGCGTGCAGCAGGGCGACCCCCTTGGTCCGCCGCTATTCTGCCTAGCAATCAAAGAACTGGTCAATTCTATCCAGTCCCCCTTAAATCTCTGATACCTAGACGATGGCACCATTGGGGGAGAAGCATCTGTGGTACAGGCAGATATCGAGAGAGTTTTTGACTTCGGTCAGAAGAGTGGTCTTGAGCTCAACCCCCAGAAGTGCGAAATTATTTACAAAGGCCAGCCAAACATATCCGCCTTTGAGGCACTTCTTCCGGGGTGCGAACAAGTCGAGGCGCTCTTAGGGTCCTCTGTGGGGTCGGCCGCCACTCGTCCAGAACTCGCAGGTAAAATAAAGAGCCTTTGCTCTCGCCTAAACCGGCTAAACCTGCTTAATCCCCATAGCGCATATCACCTATTAAAATCATCTTTGGGCTCATCAAGAATTGTCCACTTCCTCCGCAGCACGGACGTCGGAGCAAACCAGGATCTGCTGTGGGAGTTAGACAATAGCCTTAGGACCAGCCTTAGCGACCTCCTCAATCTGAACTTGGCCGACAACAACTGGGCTCAAGCCACCCTTCCTCTTAGACTCGGAGGTTTGGGAATCCGCTCTGCAGCTGTCACGTTGCTTTATTACACGCCTCAGAAGCTACAGTCCAGCACATCAGCCCGGCCATAGCCCTGCAGGCTTTTCAGGATGCCAAAAGCTGCTGATACAAGATTCGAGAACCTCGCAGGCCAACTCCCAGAGGCAAACAAACACCTGCAGAGGTCCTATGACGATCTCATAGTAGCCAAGAAATATCAGCGTTTACTGTCCGATGCACTGTCCACGGCAGACAAAGCCCGACTACAGGCGGTTGTCCAAAAAGGGGCTAGCAAATGGCTCCAAGCCATCCCTTCCTCAAACCTTGGCACTTAACTTGATCACGAAAGTTTTCGTCTGTGCATCGGCTTGAGGTTGGGAACAAGACTAACGGGGGAACACCGGTGTCCGTGCGGAGCACAAGTGGACATTTGGGGAACCCACGGGCTATCCTGCAACAGAAGCGAAGGACGTCAAAGCCGTCACAGCGAGATTAACGTGATTACTGCCCGGGCCTTAAGGTCAGCTCTACTGCCATGCATTCGAGAGCCAACCGGCCTCCTGAGAAGCAACGGAAAGAGGCCTGACTGTCTTATCCTTATCTCTTTTGAAAGGGGAAAGGCGCTTATTTGGGATGCTACAGTCACCGACACGCTCGCCCCCTCGAACATGGAGGCCAGCGCATCAGCCGCTGGCTCCGCAGCACGCAAGGCTGAACGTTTTTTTTTTTCTGGGAGGTTTTGGGAATGCATGATGCACATGCGCCAGTAGCAGCCTGCGTGACTAGTGTGAGACTCGCAAACCCACTAAACCCGGATTCCTCCCCACCCCCTCAGGCTAGGTATTACTTTGGCATTACATCCAAGCCGTGGGAGAGGCGTCTCTGCCGTTCTCCTTCAATCAGCTCTATCCCTGACTATCATCCCGCATGTCTACCTGCGGTTGGATAGGGGGATGCCATTTTGTAATCCGTCCTGTGAGGGTGCGTCGAGACTATGAGGGCCTGGCTGCTCCCCACCCCCTCCCTCGGCTCCTCGTCTCGACCACTCTCCCGAGAGACCCGCTCAAACCTCTCCCGCCTGGCCGTTTCCTTGGCTGTCTTGAGTGTCAAAACAGCGTCGAACAAGTTCGTCGCCTCCCTTCATGCCTCCGCCGAAGTCATCATAGGGGAGACCACCTCCTTGATGGGTCGGCCTCTCACAGCGGTTGGTGCTGCGTCCCGTGCTTCCCTGAGAGCATCACACTGCAGAACAGTATACTCTACGTTGTCCGTTTCTCCAGAGTCGCACAGTACGCAGATATCGCTGATGGCCTTCTTGATCCTTGACAGGTAGCTCTGGAACTGACCGTGTCCGGTCAGAACCTGAGTCGTCCAGTAGGAAAGCTCCCTGTGTCGGCAGTCATACGATGCCCTGAGGTCCGGTATCAGACTCTTGGTCCATCTCCCTGTGGTCACACCGGGTCTTACCTGCGCCCATTCCTCATGCCAGGCCGATATGGTGGCACTTCTGGCCCTGGTGAGATCCAGGCCTTCGTCTAAATATATTTTACTTCGTTCAGCCACTAGGAGGTCCCATGGCAGCATTTTGGCTACGACCAGGAGAGCTTTGGTCGAGACTGTTCGATACGCTCGGCTTACCCTGATTGCCAGCGTTCGTTGGGTCGACCTTAGTGCCCCCCTATTTTTCGCCGTCCGCATTGCCATGTCCCCCCAGACTGGGGCTGCGTATAGCGCCGTTGATTCGGCCACCGAGGCCAGGAGCCTTCTTTTCACCTCAGCCACCCCACCGACCCTAGGCATGATCCGCGCCAGGTTCAGGGAGACCCTTTGGGCCTTTTCGGCCACGTACTTAACGTGTGCCGATCCGGTCAGTCCAGTGTCTAGTATGACCCCAAGGTACTTTACCTTCTTTCTGATTTCTATCGGGTGGCCCGCCATCACGAGGTTAATGCCGGTCGTCCTCTTTCTGCCTGTTAGGTACATCGCCTCCGTCTTGTCGGGTGCCAGTTTCAAGTGATGGGACTCCATCCACTCGGACACCATTGACAAGGCCTCATTGGCAGCGCTCTCCAGGGCTCTTTCAGTCCTGGCCGTTATCATGAGTGCAAGGTCATCGGCGTGCGCCAACGTCTCCACCCCATACGGGAGACCTCGGATCTCGAGCACCCCGTCGTAAGCTATGTTCCAGAGCACGGGTCCTAGAATCGAGCCCTGTGGGACTCCGGCAGTAACCTTGTACTCCTGCCCCCCTGCAACCAAGCCTCTGTCATCCAGGTAGGATTAAATTATTCGACGGAGGTAGAGGGAAAAGCCCTTCCTCTTCATCGCCTCCACAATTACTTTCCAATTCATTGTGTTGAAGGCAATTTTGACATCCAGGAGGATCAGGAGCACGAATCCCCTTGTTTTAGGGGTCTTCATAGTCTCCTCACCCGCCCGTTTCAGAAACTTCTTTAGAGCCCCTAATGCGGATCTGCCCTTCCGGAAACCGTACTGGGCATCTGATAGGGCGTTCTTTTCCTGAATATCGTCGTTTAGTCTCTTGACTATAACGTTTTCCAGGAGCTTACCCATGGCGTCAATGAGGCATATGGGTCGGTAAGCCGAAGGCCCCGTCTTCCTCCCGGGTTTGGGGATCAGAACCAGTCTTGCCCTTTTCCACAGCCTCGGGAATCTCCCCTCTCTCAGAAGCTTGTTGGCAAGGTCTTGGAAGACCTTAGGCCACCTTTTGACCAGTAGCCTCGCTACCTCTGGGGGAATTCCGTCTAGGCCGGGCGCTTTACCGGTTGCCAACCGATTCCGGGCTTGTTCGACCTCCTCCAGCGTCACCGCCGGAATGTCTTCCGGGGTGACCGAGAACTCCTCGTTTTCTCTCCGCGGCTGTGCCGGAAAAAGACCGGTTACAGTCTCCCGCAGCACATCCGGGGGGAGTTTTGGGGGAGGTCTCCGGAGTTTGGCCATAACTATTCGGTACGGCAAGCCCCATACGTCGCTCTCCACCGCGTCTATCAGCTCTTTCTCCGCTCGGGCTTTACTTTTGGCGATGAGTCCTCGGAGTCTCGATCGAGCAGCCTTGTACTCCGTCAATTGGGATTCAGCTCTTGCGGTCTCTCGCTCCCCGTAAAATCCCACCCGTCGTTTTCTTTGCGTTAACCAGCTGCGTGTTCTCGTGAAAATCCTATTTAGTCTAATACAAGCCCTGCGGGCAGCTGCGATCCCTTTGTTTTACCAGTAATTAGGAGGGTGGCGGCTCCCGTGGTGTTGTAAGGGAGCAGCTTTCTCGGATGCTGTAGAGAGTATGCTAATTATTTGATATTCATTCCCCACCGTGTCTCCCAGTTGTTTGCAACCCTCGAAGGCTGAACGTCTAAAGACCAACAAATACGCCCAGCTCACCGACGAGTTCATTTTTGTGCCACTAGTATTGGAGACACTAGGGGGACTCGGCCCTGAGGCATGGTCACTTTTACAGAAAATTGGCAAACGAATTGAACTCACGACGGGAGACAAAAGAGCTTTCGACTTTCTACTCCAGCGGCTATCTCTGGCGGTTCAGCGCGGCAATGCGGCAGCAATTATGGGCACAATGAGGGGCTGCCTCGAGGATAAGCTCGATTGGTAGCACCCTCACAAGCCCAAGGGTAGTTAGATATTCATATTCCACTGTAACTACAAAATGAAATAAAACCAGTTGTGTCTCTCAGTATCTAGTTACACAATAATTACTGCCATTGTTTCTATATAAAGACATGGATTTTTTTATGTTAACTACTTTTAATAACAAAATATCTTGCACTTACAAGTATACAAAACAGCGCATACTGTACATGTAGCATGTGCTTTTGCATGGGATCGAAAGGTCCAAATAAGATCAGCTATCAGCCTGATCTATTACACGGCCTCCATTACTGTCTTCTTTCGTGAGATTCAAGTAGCTCCTTTAAGTAGTGGCGGATATCGTGATCTTGGCTGTTTGCCTCCGTGGGCGATCAAAATCTTCGGAATCGTAGTCAGGGTGCTCAAAAGCGGATCATTGAAACTGAAAAAGGCAACGTAATCCTCAGGGCAACCTCGATAGCTTGGTCGTCCATGACAATAGACCGCTTTTTACGCGACTTCGCCCTTGTTGCTTCTTAGCAATCCTGTGCATTTTGTAGATATGCCAACACTGAATGAAAGTTGGCGATCTACGATTGACATGTGATGCATTATTGATCGTTCTTGTCACTGCTGTTTTGGTGATTTCGTCCGTGTAGTGAAAATTTGACGAACTTGCGATCAGTGGGAAAAGGATCATCAAGGTGAAGTACACCACATGATCCTCGCAGAACAGCGTCCGGTCTTCAACACTACGCTGCTTTGAGTGTTCATTAGTCGTTGATGAACACGAATGCCGGCACATCAATAGACCTTGCTGCGGCAGCATTCCTGTGTTGGAACGGCCAAAATGCATTGCGAAGTCGAGCGTTACTCGACTCTAAGAAGAATCATTTTTGTTAGATTGGACAATGGTATTTATAGCAAAACTTTAACTCTCTCCACTTTTACATACAGGGCTATTCATCTACCGCGGCGTAGGCGTCTCTCCTCACAAACTGTTCTGTCGGTGCAAGTTCAGCTAGATAGACGACTGTCGGGGCTAGACGCCACGTGCTGGCAAACGTGCACTGGAGAGGGTAGATACGAGTAGGTATGAGAAACGTCCCAAATATTTGATAGATTTGTCTGCTTGGACCGATACATTGGCTAATATGTTGCCAAGCACCCTCTTCGAAGGTTCTTCATCAGGTGCACACCATTGGCAAGATGCTTCTTGGGTCTCGGGAGTGTAGTGATGGACCCAGCTGTCATCGACGGTCATGAATCTGCGCCAAAAATCCGACGGATTGTTCGACATCTTGGCCAAATTTCGCTGTGAAGCGAAAACAGGCGCGTTTTTTGGCCTTGGTTGAGCAAATGCGGCAGCCATTTTTCTCTGAGCTCTTTCATCTTCAAGTTTCTTTATAGGATAAAATGCACACTACCTAAACTAATTCCTAATGCCTCCGCTATCTTCTTAATGTTCATTCGCTTATCTGTGCCAAAGATGTTTCGCACTTTCTCTATGTTTTCCTCATCAGTTGCCGTTTTTTGGCCTTCTGGACGTAGTTCATTCTCGGTGCTCCTGCGACCTCTTTTTAACACATTAATCCAGTTAGAAACAGTGGCAAAACATGACGCAGAGTCACCGTACGTCTCGTCCAACCCAATTTTTACTTGGGTCGCATTCCAACCTTTGAAATAAAAATGCTTGATAACCACTCGAAACTCTTTTTTCTTCATTTTTAAAAACCACGCCGATACGTTGCACGGGAAAAGCTATCAAACGAAATCGCGAGGGCCAATCACCATAATATTTTGAGTGCTAGCAGTCGAAAATTTGCAGTTCCTAATAGCGGTGGAAGCGCGCCAAATTTCGAATTCTAAAAAGCTCATTCTAAGAACTTATTGAACTACCTGTATATATATATATATATATATATATATATATATATATATATATATATATATATATATATATATATATTGTCAGAAAACCTTTGAATAGTACAAATATTCTGAGCCTGTTAGACCTACACTGCGGCAGCGGAGCTCGTACTCTCTCAGAAGCTTCTCTCACTGACAATATGCTCTGTGAGGAGAGGGAGGCAGAGATAAATACATGCTGCTTTCGCTGCCGGCCGTCTGCTATGAATGTATGATATATGAAATAAACGGATTTATCAGTCGTTGTATCCCAACCGCCAAGAACGGCTTGTTCACTTCCGTAAATAGCACATAGAAATCCACTAATTCGCTTAAACAAAGGTTCCCCCGAAACTCTACATTGGTGCTGTGACCAGGATTCGAGCCCTTTGTTTATCCTGTGTGGATATCGTTTGCTATTTTCATGTTTTCGGGTGTTTTTCGTCGTTTTGAACTTTGAGTGAACCGACCACGAGCAGGCCCGCTGCTCACGCGTTTCGAGTGTTGTGTGTCTCGTGAAATCTTGCTCACAAGGACAACTCGATCATGACGGATCAAGCACTCACCTGCCTACGGCGCTTCCGAACAATCAAGCGCAACCGTTTAAAACTGTACGCCAAACGGGCGCTACAAATTAGAGACATCGCGGCAGACCAGCGGGACAAGGCCGAGCTGGTCGACCTGCAACGAAATGTCGAAAAACGGCATCAGGCGATGAGCGACTACGACGCTCAGATTGTTGCTCACAGTAGTTTGCCTGAAGAAGACCTCGATCGTGAATTTGAAGAAAGCGATGAGCATTCAAATGCGGCGCTGGAATATTCAACACTTCTTAAACAGTTAATTGACGAAGTGAATTCAGTAACCGCTCCAGTGATGCGTAACGGGACAACGGACTCGCCCTCGACATCAACAGTAGCAGCAACAACCACATCATCGTCATCTTCGATGTCAAGCCAGTTAATCATCAGTTCTGCCCCGCCCGTTTTCGACACGTCCTCTGAGGTGTTTGATGGGGATATCTTGCGTTATCGTGCTTTCATTGCTCAGATTGATAACTGGGTATCTCGCAGCACAGGCGCCTCGGCCACCGATCGTCTTGTAGCTCTCCGAAAGCTACTGCGTGGTCCTCCAAAGCGACTAGTTGACTCATTGCCGGTGAACGATGTCAGCTACAAGGTGGCTCTTAAGTTGTTGGAAGACAATTAAGGAAGACTGGACATCGTCAGACAGCAACTGATTGCGTCGTTGCAAAAACTGCCAAGAGTGAAATCGCAGTTTGACACTGCGGGTTTACGCCAGCTTCTCAACTTCGTACAGTTCGCAGTGTAGTCGTTGGATGGACTCGAGAGTCCGTTGCATACGTATTCCTTGTCGTTTAAGGCTACACCCTGGGCAGCTATCCCGTGGAGGATTGTGTTTGACTTCACCGAAAATAGGAGATTGTCGTCTGTACACTCAGCGTCAGGCAGCTCTGCTGACAATGATTCAGTACCAGGCGGTATCGATAAATTTGCCGCTGAGGCCCCTGACGAGATCCGCCAGTTGATTGATTATGTCAGCGCGTCTTCATGGATTTGGGGAGTAGTTTGACTTTCGTTACTCCAGACGCGCTCAAACACTTACCAGACGCCAAGCCAGTTTATCATGCCAACTTCAACATCCAAGCATTCGCCAGCACTTACGAGATATCGTCGGCGCGTTATAAAATCACCCTGCAGAGTACGCATGACGACACACGCGTCGACATATTCGCGTACAAGCATGATTTTGCCGTAAACCCGACAAATGATTGCACTCCAGGTGTACTCGAGGCAATCAAGAGATTCTCGGCAGACCACCCCCTTGCGGATCGATCGCTCCTTGGCGAGCAGCCGGCCTCACCTCCTGCCGTACTAGTTGGATTTGATCAGTTTTACAAACTGGCGTTCCTTGGCCGCGAAAAACGTGTCGTTAATAGTCTTGTTGCCAAACAGACTCGGTTGGGATGGATCATTGGTGGCCCTACAACGTCGGCCAACATTAAAGGTGATGTAGCAAACGTCATCGCTCATTGCTGTGCGGCCGCGTTGTCGAAACCCGCGCGCGACATCGAGCGTCTCTGGAGGTTGGAAGACTTTGGCTTACATGACAAGTCATCGGGACTCTTATCTGACGACGCAGCCGCCGTTCGCCAATTCGAAGAGAATGTATCTTACGATGGCAAAGAGTACACTGTCTCGTTACCACGTAAAGACAGCATATCGCAACTATGGAATAATAAAAGCACAGCTCTCGTCCGCCTGGAAAGCAAACTGCGATCCCTCCGCCGCGATCCTGAGACGTACAAGCGATATGACGATGAGGTGATGGCCTTTGTACGCGAGGGACATGCTGAGGAGTTGTTCGACGTTGACCTTGAGGCCGCGGACAATTGCGACGATTCTTTCTTTATGCCTCATCTCCAGGTGATAACGACATCGGGGACTACGTCAAAATTCCGTATTGTCTTCGACTGCTCATCATCAGCGCCAGGAAAGACGTCACTAAACCACCACCTTCTCGTCGGACCGAACCTTAACCGGGACCTTGTCAAGCTCTTAATAAACTTCCGGCTTCATCGCATCGCAATCCCTGCCGATATCACCAAGGCATACATGCGGATAAACCTAATTGACAATGATCGTCGTTTATTCCGGTTTCTTTGGCGGGGACCTCACGACGAGAAGGTCAGATACTTCCAGATGAAACGTGTGACCTGTGGGGCCGCTTCGAGCGGTTTTCTCCTCGCGGCTACAATCCGGAGGCATTTGAAGCACGTAGATCCTGACTCGCTGTATCACGACGATATACTCTGCAGCTTCGCAACAGATTCGGAAGCAGTTAAGTTCGTTGATCAGTTGATCGCATGGCTTGCGTCAGCAAATATGCCTCTAGCTAAATGGAAAACGAATTCGCATGTTATTGCTGAACATCTGTCGTCATTAAAAGGACGTGCGTCACGTTGGTCTCGAACCCGCGACTTCTAACGCAAAAGTCGTCTCGTCAGCCGATACTGTCTTTATGGCTAGCCCTGCTTTTCTCAGATTGTTTCCCTCATCTTCCCTTTCTCGTAGTGTAGCTGACTATATATTACAAGTGCTTTTGTCTTAACTCTCAAAGGCCGTAATTTGCACGCCGTTGGAATTTACGCCTCAATTTTGGTGAACGGATATCCATGCAATGGCCGCGTTTTTACTCCACTCCGGCATTCACTTTGTCTAAATTGGGAACCATGAAAACCAATTTTAAAGTGGCCGGTCCAGGTCTCGAACCCACCCAGGTCTCGCGAAGGCAAGACAAAGGCTTTGCCACTAAGCCATTTTGCTCGGTATCCATAGTGCTCCATAGCGTGGCACGAAAGCTAGTTTCTATACATGTACCATTTTCCGAAAAGATCTAGTGTCAACTTATTCAAAAAGAGCAAGTTTCAGCAATTAAAGTTACGTGTAAAGCAAATAATCGTTCAAACTAGATTATCCTGACTCTTAAGTGCTGTTCTTTTAAAACAAAGTATTCGTGCTGCAATTTATGCTTAAGCAAACTGATAAGATATTATCTGGTTTCTTTGTAATTTTTTTGGGGAGCAACTAAATTTGTTGTTTATGATATTTATGTGTCTATAAGATTGAATCAAACTTATTTGCGGAGAACCATTGTTGGTTATATAGGAGTCAAATGCCAATAAGTGCACTGGTATATTTCTAGTCCATCAAATCTTAATACCCTTGAACAAAGCAGCCCTTACGAGGCTTCGCTGCGATAATATTCTCAATCAACGATCTACATAAAAAACTTTTTGAATTACAAATGACGAATGCTTTTAAACGAACGCAGACTATCTCACCTATATCGCACAGTATATAACTGTGATCAGAAATCGATCCTGCAATAAAGCTAGCCAGAAACTGCTGTTCGCTTAGGGTGCCGATCTGTTTTGTCTGTCCCATCAGAGATTTTAAATAAGGTAACTGCCTGTCACATTTTTCATATACGATTTTTGCTGAAGTCAACCATCGAGGTTTTGTTTTCTGGTATACAGAAAACGAAGCGATAATTTTAGCGCTAACGTGTAGAGCATAGTAAGGGGAAACAGGATTATTACCTAATTGAAACAGCCCGCAGATATTACGCAGGACTTGGGCGCGTTTGTCGCCCTGGAGTATACCTCAGTATCTAGCTTGACAATAATCACTGCCAGTGGTTATTTATGAAGGCATTGGTTTTATTTTGTGTTAACTACATTTAATAACAAAATATCTCGAGTTTACAACACAGCGCATACTGTACATGTAGCATGTGCTCTTGTATGGGATCGAAAGGTCCAAACAAGATCAGCTACCGGCCTGATCATTACACGGCGTTCATAACTGTCTTATTTCGCGAAATTCAAGTAGCTCGTTTAAGTAGTGGCGGATCTCGTGATCTTGGCTGTTTGCCTCGTCTCCGTGGGCGATCAAAATCTTCGGAATTGTAGTCAGGGTCATAATATATCTACTAAGATGACTGCAATATGGACTGCATTCCGTTATGAACTAAAAATTCAAAAACCTGAGGAACACGAATGTTTTAATATAGAGCTTATGTTCTACTAAAACGATATTGCTTTTGAGTTAGGCCTGTTTATATACAAATTATATAATGTTATTCTGGTTGAGGTCACACATCGTACATATTGTCGCGTACTCTACAAGTTCAGACACAAATGATTTGACTGTAAATAGAACAGGCAATATTCGCACGTGCAAAGTATACCTTCGTTCGAGACAGTAAATTGGCTGACGTCAAAAGAAAGCAAGCTGTAGAAATTGTTCAATAATTTGCTTATTTATGGACAATTTATAAACAAAATAGTAAAAATTAAAAAGTCTTGCAGAGGTTGCCAAATTGTTGGCATTGGTTGTAGATTCGGCCAAGACACTACAAAAAAAGGCAGGCAATTTGCTTGTCGCGAACGCTTTCTGGTCATGGCGGAAGATCTCTGTCTGACTTCTATTGCTCGACCTTCCAAGAAGCAAATCTGTGAGAGTTGCGAAATTAGAAATGCATCTGATACATACACTTGTGGAATGGGAGAGCCTAGGCTACCAGTTAGTGAAATTAGGCTAAGGAGTTTCAAGCACTTTTAATTTTTGTCATTTAGGTAAATCTGTCGATAGTAGGCGATACACTTGATTTCGTACCAGTATAATTTAACTGGTCGATCTCATCAGATTCAGATCAGTGATTTCATAGGTTAGCGCATTAGACTTTCAGCGACGCCACGTAGGCAAAGCGCGTGCCATGGTACCTGGTATAAAATAGGTCGCACCTGATATAATGCATAATTTGCATGGCTCAAATGAAGTCGTTCGTTCTGCCTAGTCTGAGATAGAACTCTAGTAAAACAGAGTGCGCCACAACATGTGGCATGTAGGCCATGGCATGTCCAGCGTCTTCCAGGCGCCATCTCTTATTGCTCCGGTGTCAAACAATTCCGCGGATATGCACACAACGTTCCAATGCACTCTTTGAAAGCATCGTTTGGCAGCATTGTTTTATTTTCTTAATTAATAAAGAGGCGTCTATGAGCAACTATACCAGGCAGTTTTGCGTTGTGCGGTGATGTTCTGTGGATCGCCTCCTTAGATGAGGTGTTGTCTATCTACTCAAGGTGGAGGGATTATCCAAAATAAGGTCAACTTAGGGCTGCTTCATGGCTGACAATAGAGCTGAAAACTCGCGCTAGTTATCGCGGATCAGCTCTGAATGGAACATGTCAAAAGTCTATTGGTCAGTCCCCTACGTGGCAAATCTGTAAGGTTTGCAAAGTCAGAAATACGCTTAATTCATATACGAGTAAACGCTCGTGGAACCGAAGAGCCTAGGGTACCAGTCAGTGAAATTAGGCTAAGGAGTTTTAAGTACTTTCAGTTTTAGGGAATCATTTAGGGAAATCTGATATCGATAATAGGCGATACAGTTGATTTTGTACTAACATAGTTTAACTGGCGATTCTAAGATCTAAAATGCGCAGGTCGGTAGCTAGAGACAGGGAACGCAAATTCTCAACAGCCAGCAGTAGAGTCTAAGGCTGGGCCATAGCTGACAATAGAGTTTAGGACTTGCGCTATTCATCGCAGATCAGCTCTAAATGGAACATTTCATAGCATTGGTCAATAATCTACGTGGCAAATCAGAAAGAGTTGCAAAGTCAGGAATACGCCGAATTCACACTCTTGTGGAGGCAGACAGCCTAGAATACATGCTGACGAAACTAAACTATGCTAAGGAGTTTTAAATGCTTTTCGCTTGGCTAGAAAAATCTCACATTAGGGAAGATGCGACAGTTGACTTCGTACGATATAACGTGGTACAAAATAATATGTTCTAGCAGCCACTCACTGTTCTTATATTTACTTATATTTACAAGGGTTATAGGGCACAAACATGCACAATTACAAATATACAGATATGCAGATATATTAGATGTGTAAAGTGCGTGCCGTGAGGTTGCTGTCACGTGTCACAATGTGTAGGTAACCTGAAATTGTAGGTAGGTCACTTCTCGTCTCGGAGTCTAAACTGCATTAAAGACCGTTTTATAATGTTCTTAATTATTTTAACGCTTTCTTACTAGCAGAATATTTAGCGCACGCCTGCGAATAGAACCGGCAACGACATTAACCGCTAACCTGGCGTAATCCGTGGGTCGAACACATCAGGTGATGGTGGCCATGCGCAATGTACATTGTGTACAAGTGTCGACTAGTTTATGCTATTCCATTCCAAATCTCACTGGCGAGGTACACAGATAACTGCGCTACCTCTACCGAGGCCTCGGTTACTTTACCCTGCTACTTCGACAAAAATGCTGAAATGGTCCGGTAATAGGTAATCTAAACCTGACTCTGATTGCTTCCACTACCGGTCCGCAATCTACTAGCAGGTACACGGAGCGATTTCTTGTCGTCTGTGGCAAGCAAAGAACACGCGCAAAACATTGTAGCGATGTTAGTTACGCTAAGTTACTGGGGGATGTAATCTCAACCAGGCGGTTACTGCAACACGAGAGACTCGGGACGATGAGTGATAACACACACCGTAAGGTGTGGAGCGTAGTGTTACCGGACGAAGGATGCGTTACGATCATCCTTTTCCCGGGCTATTTATTTGCTCAAGAGATCGCCGCGGCGTTCATCGAGTAATAATGTTAAAGAGATGACTCTACTCTTCGGCGTCGCTGATTGGTCGGATTAGCCGCTTTTCCCCGGCAGTGCACGTCGTCTTCGGCCGTACCGCCCCCGCAGGTCGGCACACAGTATTGATGATGATGATGACGATGACGATGCTATTGCTGATGCCATGGTTGTGGCGCGTTCCGTGGACGGTGGTGTACATACATGCCATGTGGTCGTCTGCATGTAGCTGGTCGGCCATGTGTCGAGTTGTTTATGACGGTCTCGATCCTGTGACTGGTGACGATTCCCGGGGGGAACGAGATGCACGTTCGACTATGTGCTCGGCCGGTTGGGGTTCCTACTGGATTGGACGTTTGATTGGTCTACTGACGTTATCATCTATTGGTGGTGCGGGTCGTGGTTGTTCACATCGGTTTAGGTGTTTGATTGGTCTACTGACGTTATGGGCCATGGGCGTCGCAGTGACTGGCAGTTCTGTAACTACACTGTGGTTAACTTCGTGACAATATTTTGTGAAACACTTTTCTAGCTGCGCAAAACTTAACGCTGAAAAATGGCAATAGGAATTGTGCCTGAGGTTCGTGACAACAAGTCTACAAAATAGTCGTTATGGCAAGCTTAAGTTCACGCGCAAGATCGTTGAACGAATGAGGAAGATTTTCAGAATTCGTTTGGATTGTGTCGATCAGTTCATGAGTCCTTGTTGTGCCACTCTTTCGTAAATCTTCCTCTTTAGTTTGTAGGAACTCGGTTTTGTTTCTTTTGCAACCGTGTAATCGCCCGCGAATGGCTCAACTGTTCGATGACTGACACTAAGTAAATTTGCCATCTCAGCGCGGATGGCACGGAATATAGCTGCTTTCCGCTTATTTTCCGAAAATAACGCATCATATTTTGTTGTGGTTAGAGTATATTTGCGTTCTACTGAACATGAACTTTCATCTGCTAGCCTTCAGTCGCATGAGCATATCCTTGATACAATGAGAAGTCAAATCGCGCCAATTAACATACCTAGCCCATCAACAAATTAATTGTAGTAGTATACATTCCCGTACATACGAGTACATATATATATATATATATATATATATATATATATATATATATATATACAGGGTATTTTAGGAATATGTGAAGAGCGATATATAGAATTGTAGAGCTCGTTAAAGCAAATGTTTTCAATTTGTAATAGAACATGGTCTCTGATAAGTCTTGTTTCGGAGTGAGAGTGGAAATGCTACAATTTTTGACACTGGTGTTTTTGCCCGACATAGGAGCACAAAATGTGCAATTGCGAGACAACTATTGGCGACGTTACAGTTATTTATGCATGCACTTAATCTGGACGTCCCGCCAAAAATCTTAATTACTCCGCAACCGCATAAATTATATATATATATATATGGCCGCTGACGAGTAGGCTGCTTCTACCTTGGCTCCCTAACAAATCAATGATATAACCAGCAGTTTCTCGAGTTTTTTCTTATAACTTTGCGGGATAGACCAACAAATCGTCCTAACTGATTGTGCAGACACCTGTTCAACTTTTCATAATATTTCCGTGAGAATACCCTCCAACAGTCGAATCCGCGTATATAGTAGTGATACATACAGACTGTACCGTTATAGTGAATCATTTGAGAAAGCACGGTGCTTGCAATTGTGGCACTTGTTCCTGATCTTTATTGGAATCGCCTTGGAGCGTGTTTGGCAGTGACAGTGAAATTATCCCAGTATAAAACGACCGCGATTGTGTTTTTCCTAAGTGGATTACACTAGAATACATATTTCCACACATTCAACCTGAGCGTGTGCTGTTCTAGGGTTGTGCCAGTATTCGATACGGTGTTTAATGCGTTACGGACGCTCTCTGCAGGTCCAGCCGCAACTGTCCACAACAAGCAATCAGTACGCTAAAGAAGAACGCTCGCGTTATCAACATGGCTAAAGAAGATATGAAATACATAAAACAAATGCTGGAGGCCATACTAGTGGACACGAAGAGAATCCCAGCAATGGAGGAAGAGATCAGGCAGCTAAGGAAAGAAAATAAAGTTCTCAAGCAAAATAATACTGTACTCAAGCACAAGATTCATAGTTTGGAGCAATATTCGAAATCAAAGAACATCAAAATTAACGGAATCCCAGGAAAAGAAAAGGAAAGTATCAGCGAAACTCAAAGTATAATTAGAAAGCTTTTACAACTAGCCAAATGTGACATTCATCTAGTTGTTGCTCATAGGTTAAACAGAAATTCAAATGCCTGCATAATTGCTCAGTTTTGCTCGAGCCACTTCGCTAGGGAGACATTCTGGGCAATTAGAAAAAATCTATAAAACTTAGCCATCTTGGATTCAAAGACAGATCAACAATAGTGGAAGTTAGGATGCACTTGTGTGACTATCTGAGTGAGCTGCTTGAAAAAGCAAATAACATTAAGAAGGAAGCGAACTGGCAGTATGCCAAACCAATTACAAAAAAACCTGACGATTACAATGCAAAAGTTGACAAATCAGAGCTCAAAATAATAAGTTGTGAAGATGACTTAATACGTCTCCGAAATGAATTGATTAGTAAGGGTTCTATACGAGACAACCCATCCCCAGTGCTGCCGTATAGATTAAGATCAAATAAAAAGAGGATTAGAGTGCAGTAACACGGACCAGAATTCAATGTAACACAAAGAAAGAGTGTTAGGAGGCCAATAGCAGGTGAACAGCTGACCTGGACAGTGGAAATGTTGATCGGGTGTGTCACCAACCATTAAAATTATTTTAATTAAATATACAAAGTTTAAGAAAGGGAATTGAGTGTGATGAAGCTGAGATTCAAAATGCCGGTGGTGATCACGCTGCTCTGGCACTCTCGATCTCTGGAATAACCAGACGAAAAGTTAATAATAATATTATGACAAAAGTTATATATATAGTCTCAAACAGGCTAGTGATATATTACGAACAACTAGCGGATCTTGTTTATTTATTTATATAATTTCTCTATGTTAGCACTTTGGAGTGGACAATTGTCTCCGCGCGAACGTGTGATCACGGGTTCTCTAACCCAGGGTTAGCCCAGTTTAACAATGTGCCCCGAACAGACGCTGCGTTTCCTGGTTGAATGTCGAGCGACGCATCTGACAGCCTCTGACGCAAGAATTCGGATGCCCTCGAGTCTCCTGTCGAAAGATTAAGGCTTTTACCGACCCGCTGAATCAGCTTGAGCGTAAGGGGGCCTGCAGCTCCCATAGTCTCGAACGCCAACGGACAAAATTCGTGCGGATAATCGACGCTTGAATATTTTCTGCATTTGTTAGCCTCAGCTCACCTGGAGGCATGACCTGCTCGGTCCGCACCTGCACCGACCATCGAAGGGGCTAATGAGTCGGTTACAGTTGCGTCCCAAACAAGCATGCGGCCACGCTCAAACGGCGTCAAAGTCAGACCGTCAGGTCTTTTTCCATCATCCCTCGAAAGACCCGGGGGTCTAGAACGCACGGAAAG
Organism: Dermanyssus gallinae; assembly: GCA_003439945.1. Classification (NCBI taxonomy): domain Eukaryota; kingdom Metazoa; phylum Arthropoda; class Arachnida; order Mesostigmata; family Dermanyssidae; genus Dermanyssus; species Dermanyssus gallinae. Next base: position 110,771 of record QVRM01000854.1, read on the forward strand.
CCGGCGGACCTAAGTGCGCGGCTAAAGGTGTCATTTAAAGCGGAGTGACGCGCTCGTCGGCCTGCACTCAACGCGCATGACAGGCCATGATGGGCCAAGGCGTCCACGAAATCACCACAACGACATCGGTGCGGCACGACTAGGTCAACACCAAGCCGCAGCCCTGCGGTTATACGCGTCGTCTCGTCGTCTAACAGAGTCCCAATTCGCGGGCAGGGTAGGGCCTGTAACCAAGCCCCAGCCCCTTGACTACTAACAGCTCGTAGCCTGGCTCTATCAGCAACAGAAGGTGCTCTATTAATCAGGCCTGCTAGTCGCTTTTCATGTAAGGGGGCTGTCCAACTACCCTGGTTAGCCCTATCCTCCGGAGGAAAATCAAATAGCAGCGACAATTTTTCGGTCAGCTTTTTAAGTTCAACGTTATAGGCATCCCACCCGTCACTGTCCAATAAAGTTTTAACCCTGTCCGCCGCCTGGGTCAATGACGCTACGATGGCGGGTCCTGCCATCATGACCGCGTCCGCTATACCTAGACCGCCTAAAGAAACCGGGAGCATTACTTGTTCCCTTGCCGCATCAGTCAGCTTAAGATTTAGTATGATCTCTAAAATGTCTAAACTAAGTCCATTAAATGGTTGTAAAAGCTCTGGTGATAAAAACAGGTTGGAACCTCTAAGAAGGTGTGTTAACCTCGTGGCTGAAAAAAAGCGGATCTTGTTATTATAATATATCTGGTCCAAACACTGCAAAACATATAACCGAATTAGTTCAAAATATATTTAAATCATGCTCTAGGGAAATAGCTACACGACAAAGCAAGCATAAAGCAAGCAAACCATAGATGTCTCCAGTCATTGTACAAAGTATAGAGTACAGAAATAAGCTTTTCCTTGAGATTCGTCATCTGGACCCAAACTACCCGGAGCGATTAAAGTTTAATAGATAAAGAAATCAACTTCAACAGATGATCAGAAATTTGCGTAAAGAGGAAGTTCTAAAAGCTAAATTCCTAGCTTCAAAGAAGGACACGAAACGAGCTTTAAGGACAATGCTAGCCGAGCTCAAGGGCTCCAAAGCTAAACAGCGTTCCATTGAAGATCTGCAAGATATTCCTGATGGATCGCTTAAAGACAAACTAAACTATCTCAATGCACATCTAGCAGGGATTGGAACTAAAATTGCGGAATCCGCTGGGTTAAGTAATAAAACACTTCTAACTGATATTAAAGGCCCAAGAAACAAAATAATTCTCAAAACTCCATCCTCAACTAAAGTACTGCAAGCTATTAAACTTCTAAAAAGCTCAACAAATGATAGAACTGATAAGATTTCTACGAAACTAGTACAAGAAAATGCAGATACTCTGGCACCATTGTCGGAGCATCTTTACAAATTATGTCTACAAAGAGGAACTTTCCCCACAATATTTAAGTCATTTTTATTTACGCCGCTTCATAAAGGGGTGAGATTTGCCTTCCTAATATTAGGCATATCTCTATTACCACTGTATTTGGAAAAACTCCCGAAAAAATTATAAATTCTCAACTAGTTGATTTCATTGAAAAAATGACATTCTCTGTCCAGGACAGGAAAGGACGAAGTACTGAAGACGCAATGATTGAAGTTTGAAACTTCAGTGGGGCAATTATAGAGAAGGAAAACAAGTTTGTCTGATCTTTCTTGATTTACAGAAAGCTTATGATTGTGTAGATCAGATAAGACTAGTAAATAAATTAAAGGCGTTGGGCCTATGCAAGACAAAATACGACATATTTGAAGACTACTTATCTGACAGGCAACAGCGTACAAAGTATAAGGAATGTTTGAGTAAAACTGCTTTTGTGATGGGTTCCGTTATGGGACTAACACTGTTTAAAATATAAATTAACGATATACACTCATTTTGTAATGATGTGAAGATTGTTCAGTTCACGAATGATATGTGCATTCTAATTGAGAGTGGTACCACAAATAAGCTGATAGAGAAGATAACAAGTACTATGGCGAGGACCAATCTCTGGTTGCGAATCAACAATCTATGTCGTAATGTAAAGAAGACGAAAATTATGAAAATCAAGATGGGGTACGCTGCTGAACCGTCACTTAGCATTATATGTCATTTATGTACTTTTTTAGGTTGTTTTGCTAATACGAAAGTCAAAAACCTGCCATTAAACAGATGTAATGATACCACGTTGTGCTTCGACTCTGTTGCCGGCTCGAGCTTAGTTCTTGAGACAGACTGCAATTGTCCGATAATTAGTGAGGCACACAACTATAAATACTTTGGTCTGACGTTCCAGAATAACATCAAATGGAAAATTCATTTTAAGCATATGATAAACAAGCTTAGGAGAAGCGCTTTACTTTTGCATAAGTTAAGACATATTGCCTCCTTTGAATTTAAAAAAATCGTGTTTTATACATTTATTGTTTCACACTTAGTATATGGTGCTTTGTTATACGGGGCTTCATTTAAGTCGAATGTCGAACCAATAGTAACTCTTCAGAAAAGATGCAGTTGAAATATATTTGGATTGGCCTATAGGACAACCACTGAGGACATATGGAGAGATGAGAATATATTGCACTTTTATGGAATATACATATTCTGACACACTATAGCAGGAACCGTACCCCTTTTGGAGCTACTTCTAATAATGTTTATCTTACCAGAAGTGCTGTAAACAATGTTGTAACACACCCATATACAAGGCTTGTGGCAAATTATTCGATGCTCAGTTATCGCTGGGTAAACATAGATGCCAGATTTCCTCATCTGTTGAGATGTGTATTAGAATAATCTACAAAGAAATGCCAAACCAAACTCAAGAATTCGATTTGTTTAATTTCGCCGGATATATTAAAAGCATGTGTATTTGGATGAGTCGTTCAGCACATTTTAAACATTAATAAAAAATCTTCTAAACACCGTTATGTAATTTGAAGGATGTTGACACACTTACAAGAGCGGGCAGACACGGACGATAGCCTTTTCTGCAAAATTACCTGAATAGTTATAATTGTTTTAATGTATGTAATAATGGACATTTCAAGCTTAATGAAAAATTATTGAACTTAAATAAATTTGCCGTCCGGAGAAGACGGCCCTATAAAAAAAAAAATATATATATATATATATATATATATATATCTCGATGTGCTGGTTTAAACTAAAAAAAATATATATATATTCAGTGAGGTAAACCTCCAGTCAGTAACAATAGTACTCGAACTAACATTTATTTTACGAGACAAGAGAGAATAACAAACGATGATACATAAGAGATAAACCTTTGATAAAGTTGGGCAATACATATTTACATTGATATGTGTTCATTTAAGATATACCTTTTTATTACTCAACATAACTTGAATCCAAGTCAGCAAATCCTGTCGTCATTAAAAGGACGTGCGTCACATTGGGCTCGAACCCGCAACTTCTAACGCGAAAGTCGTCAACCGTTCTCGCCATCCGATACCGTCTTTATGGCTAGCCCTGCTTTTCTCAGATTGTCTCCCTTATCTTCCCTTTCTCGTAATGCAGCTGACTATATACACTATGAAAAACTATAGGTGCTTTGATGACGATAGATGCATTTAGACGATATGGTGCCACACGCAACTTAGCCCATTACGAGCGTCTAAAATGTGGTTGTCAGAGCGTAAAAAACTGCTGCTCGCTAAGGGTGCCAAACTGCTTTGCCTGTCCCATCAGAGAGTTTAACTAAGGTAACTGCCTGTCACATTTTTATATACAATTTTTGCTAAAGTCAACCATCGATGTTTCGTTTTCTGGTATACAGAAAACGAGGCGACCATTTTAGCGCTAAAGTGTACAACTTAGTTAAGGAAAACAGGATTATCACCTAACTAAAACAACACGCAGAGTTTACGCAGGACCTCAGCACGTTTGTCACCCTGAAGTACATCTCAGTATCTAGTTACACAATAATTACTGACAGTATTTATGTGTAAAGACATGGCTTTTATTTTATGTTAACTACTTTTAATAACAAAATATCTTGTACTTACAAGTATACAACACTGCACATACTGTACATGTAGCATGTGCTCTTGCATGGGATCGAAAGGTCCAAATAAGATCAGCTATCAGCCTGATCCATTACACGGCGTCCATTACTGTCTTATTTCATGGGATTCAAGTAGTTTTTATTGAGTAGTGGCGGATCGTGGTCTTGGCTGCTTGCCTCGTGTCTGTGCGCTGCGCTAGTTTCTAAAGGCTGTTTGCTGCCAAACGATCGAAAAGCAGACTCGTCCTGCATCCTCGGCATTGTTGTCAGGGCGATCAAAATCTTCGAAATCGTAGTCAGGGCGCTCAAAAGTTTCGTAACCAAACTCAGGGTAATCAATAATGTCGCCACCGAAGTCTGAGTAGTCAACAATGTCGCTAGTCGCGAAGTCAGACAAAGTCTTGGTCATCGACATCGTCTTCATAGAACTCAGGATGGTCAGCATCGTAATTCTGGGCGCTGACAAGTTTTTCGTCGTAGCGGATCATTGGAACTGAAAAGGGGCAGCGTGATCCTTAGGGGCAATGTCGATAGCTTGGTCGTCCATGATAACAGTCCGTTTCTTACGCGACTTTGCCCTAGTTGCTTCTTGGCGATCCTGTGCCTTTGTAGGTACGCCAACACTAAATCAAATGTTGCCGACCTACAATTGACATGTGATGCACTCTTGATGGTTCTTGCTGTTTTGGTGATTTCGTCCGTGTACTGAAAACCTGACGAACTTGCGATCAATGGGAAAGAGATCATCAAGGTGAAGAACAGCACATGATCCTCGTAGAAAAACGTCCGTTCTTCAACACGACGCTGCTCTGAACGTTCACTACTCATTGGTGAACACAAATGCAGAAACATCAGTAAACCTAGCATCCGTGTGTTGAAACGGCCAAAATGCATTGTTGCGGAGTCGAACGTCACTTGACTCTAAGAAGAATAATTTTTGTTAGATTGGACAATGGTATTTATAGCAGAATTCTAACTCACTCCACCTTTACTTACAGGGCTAATCCTCTACAGCGACGTAGGCGCCTCTCGTCACAAACTGTTTTGTCTATGCAAGTTCAGTTCGACAGACGACTGTCGGTGCTAGACGCCACGTGCTGGCAAACGTGCACTGGAGAGGGTAGATACGAGTAGGCACGAGATACGTCCCGAAGATTTGATAGAGATGTCTGCTTGGACCGAGACGTTGGCCAGTATGTTGCCAACGGAACCATAGAAGGAAGATAGATGAAATTCGCGGGTTCACACTCAATGATTCTTATTTATTATATTTCACTATACGACTGAAGGGCTATACGGCAGCGCTGTCTCTTCTTGTATCGTTGTCCGGCTAACTCTCTCTTAAGCTACGCCCCCGCACTAGTTTCACGCACGAAGCCGTTTCGCCGCCGGAACTCTCAATCAACGACTCTGCACTAGACGCGCACATTTAGGTAACAGTCGTAAATGACTGTTACGACATGACTGTTATTATATATATATATATATATATATATATATATTTTTTTTTTTTTTTTCAAACATGGTTTATTTACGGAACTGCATAAATTCACATGCTTAAGTTCTCGTTGTACTCTCGAAAGGTGGTACAAGGGTTTGGGAATAAAAAGAGAAAAAGAAGATAATAAAACAGAGGTTAACATTTATACCATATGATTGGCGATACTGACACACAAAGTAAAGGAGCACACTGAGTTATAACTTGATGGACAATATAACTCGAAATAACAACAGAAACTAAAACAATTGCTCTAAGTAAATCCCCCTTTTCGGTCATGTATTCTGATTTAAAAGTCATCTTTTGACGTCTCAGGTAAAACAAGTCAGGGACTTCGAGTAACAAATTTACTGCGGAATGCTCTCCCACATGACGGGCAGTCTGTAAACAAGAGATTGGATGCTAGATCCTTTCTGCACGCGAGGTATCACAAAAATGGTGGCCCGTCGCGAGGTTTTCCGCCGCTGAGGGACTAGAGGGAAGGCAACCTCAGTAGGTACTAAACTACGACTGATCTTGAAGCCAAAAGTAGTTACTTGAAGACGATACAGCGAATCGATGGATAAAATCTTATAGTCACAATATATATACCTAACCGATTGCCTACGTCTCATCCCAAATATAGCCCTCAGAGCATCGTTTTGTATTACCTGAGCCCGATGCAGAACGTGATCGTATCCACCTCCTCACAAGAGAATGCCGTACGTGAGTACCGGCACAAACAGCGTTTTGTAGATCAAAATCAGACCATCCAACGGAATTCCTATACGGCGAAAACGTCGCAAGGCCGATATAACTGCGTAACATTTGAGTGTAATATGATCAATATGAACGTGCCAACTTAAACCTTCATGTAAGATGAGGCCCAAACATTTAGTAGTTGACGAAAACTTCAGACCAAATTCAGAAGAAAGCCGATCAAGGTCCGCCTGCAACTTCACTTGAGGAGAGTGAAACAGAGTGAGGCTAGTCTTACTAGCATTAACAACGAGACCAAAATAATTAAATATTTTGATTACCTCCTTCACTTAGGGATAGTGAGCGCGTTATATCGAGGGCTGGAGAGTCAACCCTAAATAAAAGTAAAGTGTCATCGGCAAATGCTATCGGTTTGCCAATATTCTCTTTTTCAATATTAAGAAAAATGAAATTAATGAGAATCAAGAAAAGAAACGGTTCCTAGCACTGATCCTTGTGGAGTTCCAATATTAACAGATCTCCACGAGGAAACCACTTGTCCTATACGGACAGACTGCAATCTAGAGAATAAAATAAATTAAACCACTCGACTATACTTGCCGAATACCCAAGGCTTTGCAAGATTTGCAGAATGAAAGAATGGCGAACGCAATTGAATGCCGCGGTGACGTCGAGAAGACGCCAAGACAGGCTTTTGTCGATACAACAGAGTAGGTCACAAACTGCCACAGATGCGCTAGTGCCAGGCCCGTGGACCGACCGTGACGGAATCCAATTGATTAGGCGATAGAAAGCTGCAGGATTCGAGGAAGCGTTCTAGCTGCACGAGAGCAAGCTTCTCGAATAGCTTTGAAATGCAGTCAACCAGGCTGATAGGTCGGTAGCTTTTAAACTCCGCAACGTCGCCTTTCTTTTTGTAAATAGGTGTAACAAAAGAAGCCTTAAGGGCGGTTGGAAACACTCCAGATGCGAGTGAAAGGTTCGCTATGTGCGTAAGAGGACCAGCAATGTATGGGGTACCAAGCTTTAGAAGTTGAGCAGGAAGTCCCGTTTCACCGCAGCTCCAGCTCTGTTTCTGCTTAAGTAATATCGAGGCCACAGTTATCGTTACAGCGCGAAACCTGAAGGAAACGTCATTACAGGGCCAAATCGTTCCTTGGTTCCTTAATCGCGGTCTAATGTCGTCTTCAAAACTCAATGAAGAGACCGTCTCCAAACCCACCGACACGAAAAAGCGGTTAAATTCATCGGCTATTAAAACAGGATCTGTGGAAGTTTCTCCAGAAGAGGTGACAAAAGCAGAAGACTTTTTGTTTACCACAGACCTGTTAATGAACTGCCGGAGATGGCAGGCATCTCCACGTAAGGTGCTCCTTGTAGAACGCTGAACGAGCAGTACGAACAGCAGTTTTGCACCTTTTCTGGCTCAGCAGATAAGCATGTTTACTTTCTGAGGAATTAATCTTTTTGTGCCTAATGTACATTTTGTTAGCATGTCTTCTTAGGCGACGCAGTCCTGGCGAGAACACAAACGTTTTGACATTGACGGCACCTTTTGACGCATCCGTATGCTTTATGCGACGTAGACTGAATGCTGTGTTATAAATACTCCGAAGGGTTTGTTGGAAGTTCTCGAAGGCTAAATTAACATCATTTGAATCATAGACTTTGCTCCAAGAAATGTCGCTTAGACGATTCAAGAAACTACTCACACCAGCAGCGTCGTGAACCCGAATGAAGTTGGAAGTAGCAGCCTGAAGCGTCGTCGATGTTTCTCTGCATTTGAGCAAGGAGACAACAACAGAGAAATGATCCGAGTATGACAACGTATTTAGAACCGCTGATTGAACTTTATAAAATGCGGAACAGCCCTTAACTGCAATATGATCAAGGCAAGTTCTAGAAAGAGGTCTCGTGACACGATCGATAAGATGTACTATACATATATATATATATATATCGCTATATGTATGAGCCGGTCTACCTACCCGACTCTCTGACCCACCTCTCTAGGACAGTAGTACTGTCGCGCGCACGTCGCTGCTGCCGCCACGCCGTCGGACGTCCCTGTTGCCGCCGGGCTGAGGGATCGCTGAGAACGCGATACGCCGATCGCTCGAGAGAACACGAACCGCAATTAACAACAATCTGTAAAACAATAAATACAGCTGACACAGAGTGCAGTAAACCACCACAAAAGAGTACAATGACACCTTACAGGTGATCGCAGGCGATCGTGTTTTCTTTCCCTACGTACTCGGCTAGTCTAAGTTCAATAGAGTAAGTCAATAAGTCAGTGTGTACAGTTCAAGTTCATAATAGTGGCGACAAAGATGGGATGGCCATAACTGGTACATAATTACGTCAAAATTCAACGACATAATAGTGGCGATGAAGATGTATCCAGTACATCTCAGATCGTACCTCTCAGACCGACTACATAATAATAATATTTATTTCACTTATATTGAGTATGTATAAAACATAGACAATTATACAGTTGTCAGCTGCTCGCGGCGTGGTATTCGAGAGAGGACAGTGCAGTGATCTCTTCTTAAGGACCAGGCAGGCAGACGCATGAAACTTCGTACACACCTGAGAGCACAGTCGACAGATGCACTCCGTGTACTCCTCGCGGAAGCTCGTATTTGAACAGACCAGTTGATGATAGCCATGCATTTTGTATCGGGTATATATGTGGCGATTGTCACATGCGAGCGCAGGCTAGAGGTTAGATGCACTGAAATTGATCTTTCGTCGGACTTGTTCAACCTTATATTCCCATCTCGAGATAAAGCTCTCGAATGGTACCGTACGCGGCGTCTTCAACCTCAATCAAATTATCTCAACAACCGGTGCACAGCCTAACATTAAGTACACAAAGCGGCTCCTTGTCCGGATTGACAGGCAAAGCTAAGGAGCTTCACATACTTTCAGCTCGGCTAGAAAGATCTGACATTAGAGAAGACGAGCCAGTTGACTTCGTTTGAAATAACGTGGTATAGAATAACAATTTCTAGGAGCCACTCACTTTTATTATGTTTACCTTTCACAAAGGTTACAGGGAACAAACAAACATAATTACAAATATACGTATATGCAGAGATATTAGATGTCAAAGGTGCGTGCGGTGTGAATAGCCCTTACTGGTGATGTTTTTCTCACGTGTCACAATATGTAGGTACCCTGAAATTGAAAATAGATAGGTCACTTCTCGACCCGGACTCTACACCGCACTAAAAGCGGTGTCAAAATGTCCTTATCTACGTTTAACGCTTTCTTATCAGCAGCAGTAAGTATGCCCACGTTAGCATGTCGAGACTTGTCCCACTCTTGTTCAATCACTTCCCATAAAGTCGGGGCTGTTTGGCTGTCATACGTCCTTGTCCGAGAAAATGCTTATGATGATGAATGTTTATTTTGCAACAAGTCTGCATTTCGAGAAAGTACACCATTCTAATTTCTATAAAACTTGCAATTTCACAATGCTTAAGTTTTCTTATATGAAAAGATTCAAAATATGTGTTAACACCAACATTATCTATTTCATACTTTAACATGTCTCACTCCATACGAAACTAGCAATTAAAGTTGCTAAAAACTTCTCCCGTTCACATACATGACACGCTTTCTTCAACCTATTGACGGGTAACTAGTTTTGACTAGAGTTTTTACTCGTTATCCATTTTTTCACCTCACGTTTAAATAATCTGACTAAAGTAAGTACACGAATTTCTTTGGGAAGTTCGGTCCAGATAGTCAACAGGGTGTATGCGAGAGCATGACGAGTGACTACTGGCCTCACAAATTCCGTTGCACGTCGAGTTGTGCGTCTAACAACGGCTCTTATAAAAAAGCAGCATCATCCGGAATAATTCTTCTATAAATCTTAAACGCAAGCATGCCAATTTTTACCCTGTAAATATTCCTAAGTGGAAAAAACTTAAAGTCTTGAAAACACTTGCGAACCGAATCGCTGCGGTGCAAGTTAAGTACTACCCTGAGGGCATCATTCTGAATGACTTCGGCCCTATGAGTTACACCTTTATTATGAAATCCCCAAATTGAAATACCATAACAAAGAATTGGCACAATAGCATTTCATACACCATAAGAAGACCCTCGACAGGCACTCCTAGCTCTCGTAGACGACGGATAGATGAAATTACTGCCTAGCATTTAGGCGTAATAACGTCTAAGTGATTATGCCATTTAAGCGTCTCATGTACAGTTAAGCCCAGATATTTGATAGTAGAGGAAGGTGTCACTTTCCGTTTTATTGAGCTTGAGCATTTGAACCTGTGTGGCCATTTTGACAGGGCGAAACAACATGAGTCTAGCTTTGGTTGCATTTATCACCAGACCGAATTTTTCAAACACAAGATCAGATTGAAGAACAGATCGGGGCTGTTCAGCGGTCATACGTCCTCGTCCCAGAACATGCTGATAATGATGAGTGTTTATTTTGCAACAAGTGTACATTTCAAGAAAGTACATCATTATAAATCTAATTTCTATAAAACTTGAACATTTTAGCGACCGTCCAACCGGGCGAGAAAATGTAGAGACCACCGGGGCGCCTAGGAGCTAGCTGCGTAGTATTTAGCGCACGCCTGCGAATAGAACCGGCAACGACAATGGCCGCCAGCTTGGCGTAATCCGTTTGTCAAACACACTAAGTGATGGTGCCCATGCACAACGTACATTGTGTACAAGTGCCGACTGCTAGCGGTTTTCCGAGAGCGGTCACTTGCGGATCGAAAGTCCCGAGAATTGTGTTTTCAGTGCACATTCGGTGCTGTGATTAACTTTTACAATCGCAGTGTACAATAATCGCTACAATTGGTAATCCCCCTCCCCATTTCCGGATATCGACAATTTCACATCAGCCGACCAGGCGATACATAGCAGCGGGAACCTTCTCAGTTGTAGCCGCTATCGCCACCAACAACAGTTGTTGCAGCTGGAAGTTGCGTCGTCTGCACTAAGCATTAGGTTAATACATCAGCGGTGCAAGTGGTGAGAGGGGGCGAGGCCTTGGAGATAGTGTGACCGCTGCTGATGTCGGGGGCAATAGCAGCGCCATCTAAGAAAGCGCCTCGTAAGCGCCAGGGTTAGTGGCTCAAGATAGACAGTTAAAGGAAAAATATACGGGGTATACCCCACGCTAACTGAGGCAACAATTGTAAATACTTTGGGGTCGCCCGGCGTCACCAACGCTATTCGTGTGCGGTCCAAGAACATCAGAACCGAGTTCGTCATAGCGACGGACGCAGCGCGGTGCTGTTATGTAAGGGCAGCCATGAGGTTACCTGGATATCGTGTCCCCATCGCTTAGATCGCATAGAGCATTGTAAAAGATTTGCCGATTGCGTGTATCAGCAAAGCCCGGATATCATATTACTAGTCAAACTCTGTGCTCCAATTGCAGAGATTCAACTATTGGAGTCATTTAGCAAACGCAATTTTGCTGCGATCGTACAGAGTAGAATTAAGGTACCGCAGAAAACAAGCGTTCCACCAGTCAAAATCAAAATTGGACCAGTAGCAGCAGTCTGTTCGGCGGCTATTATCACAAACGGTATAACACATGGCAATAGTCTAGACGCAATGATCATGGTGTTATCCGCAAAGATCATCTTACAAATAATCGACGCAGTTATGATGCAAATTGGAGGAATCCTTGGAAAGGTCGTGTCATCCTCAGGCTGCTGGGCACACGTGTTTTTAATAAATTAAAATAGTACTGGTAACATCAGTTTTCCTGCGGGATATCAGAGGCCTTGCGGCAGAGGAAAAGGACCCTTCGACTGACGCAACGCTGAAGCTCGATCGATACGCGCGGCAGTAGATACTCTCCAGAACAGAAATCCTTTTCGAGTCGGGGTGGCCTGTGATCTCAGGCATGTATATACCAAATACATCGTACACGGGTTGCATCACCTCGTATGCTCCTGTAGGGAGTTTCATGAAGACTATAGTACTCAGTGTATTTGTCGGTTCTGCTTGCATCAATGCGCTAAGTACCACGCGGTTGATTGTCCGGCACTGCAAAGATCTTTACACTTTTTCTCTCGGAGGAACGGCAGGACAACAAATATTTATGTATAATAATAACATAAACTAGTTTGTACATACTCTATTTGAAAAAAAATATGATTGGACTTGTGTGAGCGCTGCACTCTCTGCAAACTTCGTTGATGGCTACGACCGACGAACTTGACCTGGCTGCTCGACCTGGGGTTGTCGTGCGCAGAGCGCGGTGCCCGGCTTTTGTTGTTTTGAAACTGGAGCTTGGCTAACGACATCGTTTCCAGTTGGGCAGAGGTCTGAATCCCAATTGACGCAGAGAGAGAAAGAGCTGAATCCCAATTGACGAAGTACAAGGCTGCTCGATCGAGACTCCGAGGAGTTATCGCCAAAAGTAAAGTCCGAGCGGAGAAAGAGCTGATAGACGCGGTGGGGAGCGACGTATGGGGCCTGCCGTACCGAGTAGTTATGGCCAAACTCCGGAGCCCTCCCCCGAAACTTCACCCGGATGTGCAGCGGGAGACTGTAACCGGTCTTTTTCCGGCACAGCCGCAGAGAGAAAACGAGGAGTTCTCGGTCACCCCGGAAGACATTCCGGAGGTGACGCTGGAGAAGGTCGAACAAGCCCGGAATCGGTTGGCAACCGGTAAAGCGCCCGGCCTAGACGGAATTCCCCCAGAGGTAGCGAGGCTACTGGCCTAAGGTCTTCCAAGACATTGCCAACAAGCTTCTGAGGGAGGGGAGATTTCCCGAGGCTGTGGAAAAGGGCAAGCCTGGTTCTGATCCCCAAACCCGGGAGGAAGACGGGGCCTTCGGCTTACCGGCCCATATGCCTTATTGACGCCATGGGTAAGATCCTGGAGAACGTTTTCGTCAAGAAACTAAACGACGAGATTTAGGAAAAGACGAGATTTAGGAGAATATCAGATGCCCAGTACGGATTTCTGAAAGGCAGATCTGCATTAGGGGCTCTCAAGAAGGTTCTGAAACGGGCGGGTGAGGAGACTATGAAGACCCCTAAAACAAGGGGATTCGTGCTCCTGATCCTCCTGGATGTCAAAAATGCCTTCAGCATAATGAATTGGAACGTAATTGTGGAGGCGATGAAGAGTAAGGGCTTTTCCCTCTACCTCCGTCGAATGATTTCATCCTACCTGGATGACAGAGGCTTGGTTGCAGGGGGGCAGGTGTACGAGGTTACTGCCGGAGTCCCACAGGGCTCGATTTTAGGACCCGTGCTCTGGAACATAGCTTACGACGGGGTGCTCGAGATCCGAGGTCTCCCGTATGGGGTGGAGACGTTGGCGTACGTCGATGACCTTGCACTCATGATAACGGCCAGAACCGAAAGAGCCCTGAAGAGCGCCGCCAATGAGGCCTTGTCAGTGGTGTCCGAGTGGATGGAGTCCCATCACTTGAAACTGGCGCCCGACAAGACGGAGGCGATGTACCTAACAGGCAGAAAGAGGACGACCGGCATTAACCTCGTGATGGCGGGCCACCCGATAAAAATCAGAAAGAAGGTAAAGTACATTGGGGTCATGCTAGACACTGGACCGACTGGATCGGCACACGTTAGGTACGTGGCCGAAAAGGCCCAAAGGGTCTCCCTGAACCTGGCGCGGATTATGTTAGGGTCGGTGGGGTGGCTGAGGTGAAAAGAAGGCTCCTGGCCTCGGTGGCCGAATCAACGGCGCTATACGCAGCCCCAGTCTGAGGGGACATAACAATGCGGGCGGTGACAAATAGGGGGGCACTAAGGTCGACCCAACGAACGATGGCAATCAGGGTAAGCCGGGCGTATGGAACAGTCTTGACGGAAGCTCTCCTGGTCCTAGCCAAGATGCTGCCATGGAACCTTCTAGTGGCTGAACAAAGTAAAATGTATCTAGACGAAGGTCTGGATCTTACCAGGGCCAGGAGTGCCACCATATCGGCCTGGCATGAGGAATGGGCGCAGGTAAGACCCTGGTGTGACCACAGGGAGCTGGACTAAGAGTCTGATGCCGGACCTTAGGGTATGGCATGACCGCCGACACGCGGGAGCTTTCCTACTGGACGACTCAGGTTCTGACCGGACACGGCCAGTTCCAGAGCTACCTGTCAAGGATCAAGAAGGCTATCAGCGATATTTGCGTACTGTGCGACTCTGGAAAAACGGGCAACGTAGAACATACTGTTCTGCGGTGTGATGCTCTCTGGGAAGAACGGGACGCAGCACCAACCGCTGTGAGAGGCCGACCCATCAAGGAGGTGGTCGCCCATATGATGGCTTTGGCGGAGGCATGGAGGGAGGCGACGAACCAGAACGGTCACGAGAAATGATCAAGACAGCCAAAAGGGAATATGCTCTGAATAAAGAAACTCGTCTTATCGTGAAAGCCATGAGACAACCGTATAAATTCCTGCGTGATTAGTGTGAGACACGCAAACCCACTAAACCCGGATTCCTCCCCATCCCCCAGGCTCGGTATTACTTTGGCATTACATCGAAGCCGTGAGAGAGGCGTCTCTGCCGTTCTCTGCCTTCAATCAGCTCTATCCCTGACTATCATCCCGCATGTCTACCTGCGGTTGGATAGGGGGATGCCATTTTGTAATCCGTCCTGTGAGGGTGCGTCGAGACCATGAGGGCCTGGCTGCTCCCCATCCCCTCCCCCCTCCCTCGGCTTCTCGTCTGGACCACTCTCCCGAGAGACCCGCTCAAACCCCTCCCGCCTTGGCCGTTTCCTTAGCTGTCTTGAGTGTCAAAACGGCGTCGAACAAGTTCGTCGCCTCCCTTCATGCCTAACCCAAAGCCATCATATGGACGACCACCTCCTTGATGGGTCGGCCTCTCATAGCGGTTGGTGCTGCGTCCCGTTCTTCGCTGGGAAAAGCTCCCCGTGTCGGCGGTCATACCATACCCTGAGGTCCGGTATCAGACTCTTAGTCCAGCTCCCTGTGGTCACACCGGGTCTTACCTGCGCCCATTCCTCATGCCAGGCCAATATGGTGGCACTCCTGGCCCTGGTGAGATCCAGACCTTCGTCTAAATACATTTTACTTCGTTCAGCCACTAGAAGGTTTCATGGCAGCATCTTGGCTAGGACCAGGAGAGCTTCGGTCGACCTTAGTGCCCCCCTATTTTTCGCCGCCCGCATTGCTATGTCCCCCCAGACTGGGGCTGCGTATAGCGCCGTTGATTCGGCCACCGAGGCCAGGAGCCTTCTTTTCACCTCAGCCACCCCACCGACCCTAGCCATGATCCGCGCCAGGTTCAGGAAGACCCTTTGGGCCTTTTCGGCCACGTACTTAACGTGTGCCGATCCGGTCAGTCCAGTGTCTAGCATGACCCCAAGGTACTTTACCTTCTTTCTGATTTCTATCGGGTGGCCCGCCATCACGAGGTTAATGCCGGTCGTCCTCTTCCTGCCTGTTAGGTACATCGCCTCCGTCTTGTCGGGCGCCAGTTTCAAGTGATGGGACTCCATCCACTCGGACACCATTGACAAGGCCTCATTGGCGGCGCTCTCCAGGGCTCTTTCGGTTCTGGCCGTTATCATGAGTGCAAGGTCATCGGCGTACGCCAACGTTTCCACCCCATACGGGAGACCTCGGATCTCGAGCACCCCGTCGTAAGCTATGTTCCAGAGCACGGGTCCTAGAATCGAGCCCTGTGGGACCTCGGCAGTACCCTCGTACACCTGCCCCCCTGCAACCAAGCCTCTGTCATCTAGGTAGGATGAAATCATTCGACGGAGGTAGGGGGAAAAGCCCTTCCTTTTCATCGCCTCTACAATTACTTTCCAATTCATTGTGTTGAAGGCATTTTTGACATCCAGGAGGATCAGGAGCACGAATCCCCTTGTTTTAGGGGTCTTCATAGTCTGCTCACCCGCCCGTTTCAGAACCTTATTTAAAGCCCCTAGGCAGATCTGCCTTTCAGGAAACCGTACTGGGCATCTGATAGGGCGTTCTTTTTCTGAATCTCGTCGTTTAGTTTCTTAACTAAAACGTTCTCCAAGATCTTACCCATGGTGTCAATGAGGCATATGGGCCGGTAAGCCGAAGGCCCCGTCTTCCTCCCGGGTTTAAAGATCAGAACCAGGCTTGCCCTTTTCCACAGCCTCGGGAATCTCCCCTCCCTCAGAAGCTTGTTGGCAAGATCTTGGAAGACCTTAGGCCACCTTTTGACCAGTAGCCTTGCTACCTCTAAGGGAAATCCGTCTAGGCCGGGCGCTTTACCGGTTGCCAGCCGATTCCGGGCTTGTTCGACCTTCTCCAGCGTCACTTCCCGAATGTCTTCCGGGGTGACCGAGAACTCTTCGTTTTCTCTCCGCGGCTGTGCCGGAAAAAGACCGGTTACAGTCTCCCGCAGCACATCCGGGGGAGGTTTCGGGGGAGGTCTCCGGAGTTTGGCCATAACTACTCGGTACGGCAGGCCCCATACGTCGCTCTCCACCGCGTCTATCAGCTCTTTCTCCGCTCGGGCTTTACTTTTGGCGATGAGTTCTCGGAGTCTCGATCGAGCAGCCTCGTACTCCGTCAATTTGGATTCAGCTCTTTCTCTCTCTCCGTCATTTGGGATTCAGACCTCTGCCCAACTGGAAACGATGTCGTTAGCCAAGCTCCAGTTTCAAAACAACAAAAGCCGGACACCGCGCTCTGCGCACAACAAAGCACGAGCCAGGTCGAGCAGCCAGGTCAAGTTCGTCGGTCGTAGCTATCAACGGAGTTTGCAGAAAGTGCAGCGCTCACACCAGTCCAATCATAATTTTTTTTCAAATAGAGTATGTACAAACTAGTTTATGTTATTATTATACATAACTATTTGTTGTCCTGCCGTTTCTCCGAGAGAAGAAGTGTAAAGATCTTTGCAGTGCCGGACAATCAACCGCGTGGTGCTTAGCGCATTGCTGCAAGCAGAACCGACAAATACACTGAGTCCTATAGTCTTCATGAACCTCCCTACAGGAGCATGCGAGGTGATGGAACCCGTGTACGATGTATTTGGTATATACATGCCTGAGATCACAGGCCACCCCGACCCACAACCAAGGATAAATGGCGTCGAGCGTTCTTACCTTCGTCGCTGCCTCTGTGACTTGCAGATTTGGTGCAGTAGATTATAACACCTAGACGCAACCCCAGCCATGCGCCTTCTACGGCAAAATTTTTCCACGCGCGAATTTATCTTTTACGATGTTCTCCCGGGCTGGCTTTGCGTTCAAGCCTGGATGAATTTGAAGCGCGATGGAAAGCTCTACCGGTTTTTCCAAAGCAAATATCTCTTGACCGCAATGTTGTGGAGCGAAACAAGCTTTGATTCTATCCAATGAGTGGCAAATTGCTTTAGTGTGGCAACCGGTGTCGGTTTCCCGTAACAACAACAGACCGGACGGTAAAGCACTAACCCCTTTGGGGAGAGATCGCCTACTTACATGGGACGTCACCGTATCATGTACATTAATCAGGTGCTACGTTGCTCGAACTAGTCAAAATGCTGGTGCCTCTGCTTGTCTTGCAGAGGACCGCAAGTTGGTAAAATACAGAGAATTCAGTCCGCAGTTTATCATCCAGCCAATTGCCATGGAAAACTCGATTTTCTTAAAGAACATGGAAAAAGGCAAAAGGCGGTTGCAAAGAATTTTCGTTCTGGAGAGTATCTACTGCCGCGCGTATCGATCGAACTTCAGCGTTGCGTCAGTTGAAGGGTCTTTTCCCTCCGCCGCAAGGCCCCTGATAGCCCGTAGGAAAACTGATGTTATTAATACTATTTTAATTTAATAAAAACACGTGTGCCCAGCAGCTCCGAAGGGATGACACCACCTTTCCAAGGATTCCCCCAATTTGCATCACAACTGCGTCGATTATTTGTAAGATGATGGAAAAAGTATGATGACAAAAGTTATATATAGTTTCAAACAGGCTAGTGATATATTACGAACAACTAGCTGATATTTTTATTATAATTTATCTGATCTAAACACTGCAAAACATATAACGGAATCAGTTCAAAATATACTTAAATCATGTTCTAAGGAAAAAGCTACACGACAAAGCAAGCATAGACCAAAGAAACTATAGATGTCTCCAGCCATTGTACAAAGTGTAGAGTACCGAAATAAGCTTTTCCTTAAGGTTCGTCATCTGGACCCAAACTACCCGAAGCGATTAAAGTTTAATAGATATAGAAATCAACTTAAACAGATGATCAGATAATTGAGTGAAGAAGATTTGAAAGCTAAATTCTTAGCTTTAAAGAAGGATGCGAAACGTGCTTTTAAGATAATGCTAGCCGAGCTCAAGGGTTCCAAAACTAAAGAGCTTTCCATTGAAGATCTGCAAGATATGCCTGATGGATCGCCTAAAGACAAACTAAACTATCTTAATGCACATCTAGCAGGGATTATAACTAAAATTGCGGAATCTGCTGGATCTAGTAATAAAACACTTCTAACTGATCTTAAAGGCCCAACAAACAAAATAATCCTCGAAACACCATCCTCAACTAAAGTACTGCAAGCTATAAAACTTCTAGAAAACTCAGCAACTGGAGGAACTGATAAGATTTCTACGAAACTAGTAAAAGAAAATGCAGATGTTCTGGCAACATTGTTGGAGCATATTTACAAATTACGTCTACAAAGTGGAACTTTCTCCACAATATTTAGTTCATCTTTAGTTACGCCGCTTTATAAGGAGGATAAGATTTGCCGTGATAACATTAGGCCTACCTCCATTACCACTGTATTTGGCAAAACTCTTGAAAAAATAATACATTCTCAACTACTTGATTTCATTGAAAAAATTACATTCTCTGTCCGAGACAATTGGGATTTAGGGAAGGGCGAAGTACTGAAGACGCAATGATTGAAGTTCGAAACCTCATTGGGGCAATGATAGAGAAGAAAAACAAGTTTGTCTGGTCTTTCTTGATTTACAAAAAGCTTTTGATTGTGTAGATTGGATAAGATTAGTAAATAAATGAAAGGCGTTGGGGCTATGCAAGGCAAAATACGACATACTTGAAGACTTCTTATCTGACAGGCCACAGCGTACAAAGTATAAGGAATGTTTGAGTGAACCTGCTTTTGTTAATCACGGCATACATTAGGGTTCCGTTTACATATATATATATATATATATATATATATATATATATATATATATATATATATATATACATTAAGGATGATACATGCATTCTAATTGAGAGTGATACCAGAAATGAGCTGATAGAGAAGGTAACAAGTACTATGGCGAGAATCAATCTCTGGCTGCAAATCAACAATCTATGTCTTAATGTAAAGAAGACGAAACATAACAATATATGTCATTCATGTGCTTCCTTAGGTTGTTATGCTAATACGAAAGTCGAATGATATCAGGCTGTGCTTCGACTCTGTTGCCGGTTTGAACTTAGTTTTTGAGGCAGACTGCAATTGTCCGATAATTGGTGAGGCACACGACTATAATTACCTTGGTCTGACGTTCCAGAATAACATCAAATGGGAAATTCATATTAAACATATGATTAACAAGCTTAGGGCAGGTGCTTTACTTTTGCATAAATTACGACATAATGCCCCCTTTGAATTTAATAAAATCGTGTATTACGCATTTTTTTCACACTTAAAATATGATGTTTTGTTATACGGTGCTTCATTTATGTCGAATGTCGAACCAATAATAACACTTCAGAAAATATGCATATGATATATATTTGGATTGGCCTATAGGACAACCACTGAAGACATATGGAGATATGAAAATATATTGCACTTTTATGGAAAATACATATATAGCATTCTGACACACCATAGCAGGAACCGTACCCCTTTTGGAGCTACTTCTAATAATGCTTATCCTACTAGAAGTGCTGTAAACAATGTTGTAACACACCTATATACAAGGCTTGTGGCAAATTATTCGATGCTCAGTTATCGCCGGGTAAACATAGATGCCAGATTTCCTCATCTGTTTAGATGTGTATAAGAATTATCTACAAAGGTATGCCAAATCAAATTTAAACAACAGATTTGTTTAATTTCGCCGGATATATAAAAATTATGTGTATTTAGATGAGTCGTTCAGCACATTTAAAACATAATTTAAAAGAATTTCTAAACACCGTTATGTAATATAAACGATGTTGACACACTCACAAGCGCGGGCAGACACGGGCGATAGCCTTTTCTGCAAAATTACCTGAATAGTTATATTTGTTTGAATTTATGTAATAATGGAAATTGCAAGCTCAATGAAGAATTATTCAATTCAATTCAAAAGCGCCTTTATTGAGCCAAAAGGGTGGGCATATTGTATAATTGCAAGTGTATAGATATTTGTAGAGTGTTATTAATATCATTGTCGTTGTTATTATGTACATGTTTACACAAAATTTTTACATTTTGTTCAATGCGTGCAATTTTCTCGAAATCCTCCAAGGAATGAAGTTATTAATTCTATCATTTGAGGCAACTTGCAAGGCATTAATAGTCATACCACTACGCAGCGAGTTAGGTTTTACTACAAAGAACTTATCTAACATATCGAGCTTGCGTAAACGATTATACATCCTCATGTCGGCTTGATCAAACATATCAGAAATTGATTTGAGTTCTATATTTGCACGAGGTATATTACAGCGCTTGCTCACTCTCTTTATAAAACGTGATTGTACGCGCTCAATGGCCTCAAGATGTTTGTTAAGGAAGGGACGCCAAACCTCACAACAATAAAGGAATTTGGGAAGTACAAGACTACTGAACAAATGCAGGTAGAACTCCGGTTTCTTTACGACAAAACAACGAAATACCGTATTCATCACCGCATTAGCCGATTTGATAGTTTGTGTTATATGTAAATCAAAATCGAGGCTTGGGGTAACCATTACGCCGAGATCACGTATGGACAAGGTATATGGTATATCCTGATTGTCAAGTGTATAAGCAAAACACTGTTTCTTGGAGCTAAGTATTGCGCACTTGGGTATGGATATCATCATATCATTTTCAGCACACCAACGAGAGACAGCATCTATGGCTAGTTGTAGTGTTTGTTTTCCCTCTAGCGTGTCAGTGGGACAGTACAGCTTCAGATCATCAGCATAAAGCTTGTATGTCACTCCTTGGGGTAGTACGGTTCCAATATCAAGAATAAATAAATTGAATAACAATGGACCTATGCAAGAGCCTTGCGGAACACCAGACGGACAACGTATAAAGTCACTATACGAGTTGTTTACCCTAACGCAGAATTTACGATCACTCAGATAGCTTCTAATCCAGGATACGGTACGATTGTCAATCCCTAGAACAGACAACTTTTTAACAAGGGTATGGTGGTGTACTCGATCAAATGCTTTAGAATAATCAAAGTAGACACAGTCAACTCTTTCACCCCTGTTTTTATAGAGTGCCCAATCGTGAACAGTCTCGAGTAGCTGCGTCGAGGTTTATTTGCCCCTTGTGAATCCGTGTTGATTATGGTCCAAAAGGTTATTGAGACTCAAGAAACGATTAATGTGGTCAACAAGGATCTTCTCGAAAATCAAGCAGGCGACGACTTCCTGGGCAACAGGGCGGTAGTTATCAACATCAGACAAAGAATTCTTTTTATGAACTGGAGTAACCACCGAGAGACGAAAGGGTTGAGGGACGACACCTTCTTCATAAGATCTTTGGAAAATCAATCGCAGAGGCTGTGCTAGATCTATGGCTAACATTTTGTAGAACAATGGTGGTATTGAGTCAGGTGTGATACTACATTTGGACTTGAGCTCTTTAATTTTATTAACTATTTGTTTATCATCTACACAAATGGGGGGGGGGCTGAGAAGGGTGTTGGGAGGTGGATGAATCGAAGGGGAAGACGAGACCTGATGAGAAACAAAAACTGAGGCAAAGAAGTTTTTGAAAATATCGGCCTTAGCCTCATCATTGGTGATGAGCTCCCCGTTCAACTTGATAGCCCCTATGCATTGCTTGCCCTTTATCCTCTTGTTTGCATAACGAAAAAACTCTTTAGTATTTCGAAAAGACAACGCGGATTCATCGAGTATACGGAGTCTAAGCGTAGCTCTCTTCAGCTTAGAATGTAAGTTAGGGCACGAGCCAGTTTCAATTAGACTCTTGAGTCTCTCAATATACTCCCTGAGTTTATGATGACTCCTAATATTCGTACGCTTAGGGACAAAGGACTCAATGAGAAAATGCATGTACCCGATATATTTATTGTACATGGCATCAACATTATGACAGTCACTAAAGAATCGGCACCACGAGACAAGTGACAGATTTTGTGATATTTGCTCATAATCCCCCCTATAAAAGTCAAACCCGCCTCCGGGTACATCCTGACACTGACGTTCTATCAACACTTGGAACGAGAGAGCCATGTGGTCTGTTTTTATGGGCGGTGAGGTGACGTGGAGGTCACCAATAATAGCGGGATCAGTTGTTAATAATAAGTCAAGCACCGATCCATGTTCACTTCCATTGGGTGTGCGAGTATTTTCGGTCACCAGCTGGGTTAGGCCATTGTTCAAGCACGAATTTACAAAAAGCGAGTCCACAGAAAGGCTGCTTGAGATCGTTGCCGTATTCCATTGAATATGTGGAAGGTTAAAATCTCCACAGATTATAATAGGTCGATCATCAACAAGAGCCTCAAATAGTTTATCTACGTCAACTATTTGATCACGTTTCACACCACCGTCGGCATTAGTGATATAACAGCATACAAACCGGATTGTGTTATATCCCAATAGCACATCGACAGAGACCGCTTCTACAGCAGAGAGACAATCAACCACAGAACAGCTCAGTGACTTTTTCACAAGAATAATAACACCACCACCTCGACTTTCGCGATCTTTTCTAAATACAGAGTATTAATCATTGAGAGAAAGCTCACGGTCCTTTACGATGTCGGTAAGCCATGTTTCGGATATGAATATGATGTCGACATCATTTAATAAAGTGTAGGCCGTGAGTGAATCACATGCACCGTGTTTAGCGAGTGAGCGCGCGTTAAAATATACACAGTTTAATCTAGTCGGGGATGTTGATGTTTCTATGGAGATCGTTGGTTGTTGTTGTTTGTCGTCAGACGCGTTAGACGGTGTCGCCGGGGCGTCTGCTAGAGAGTCAGTGGAGACATCTAGCGAAACCTGTCGCATACGAACGGAGGCGGGTTGTCCCAGACAGGCGGAGAGGGGGGACGTGCAACGTTCACCATTGTCAACAGATGATCCTTCTTTTTGCTTCGCTTGAGAGATGTTACAAAAGGAGGCGAGAGACGATACCCACTGTCATGCTCAGCGCTGCGTCTGGGTCGGCGGTGATACGTTGCAGTGTGATATGAGTAGTTGCTCTTGCTTTCATTCTGACACGTCTTGCGTCGTGGATTGTATATATGAGGCGCCTTGTCGAGGAATCTGCAGATCTCAGTGGCGATTAGGTGAGATCCACGTAATAGTCCTCGATTATTGTAGTGCAAACCGTCTGCTCTGAAACCATCGGAAGGTATATCGAGAGAAATAAAATTGTGGTTTCGACTAACGAGCAGTTTTTCAATCGCAGAGTTGCAGTACGTCACTGTCTGAGCTATGCTCGTTCGGTTGCAGAGCCCATGCACAGCTGGTATGGAGCAGAAACTGATGACTGCATTTCTCTCCTCACAATACGATGCAAACTCCTCCAGTTGAATTTATCCGATACTGCATCTAAGTCGTTTGAGTTGAGAACATCAATCAATCCACCGTGCAGTATCACTGAGAATGACATATCAGGTGCTATATTCATGTAATCTTTCACCTTGGTTAGACACATCTGAAGCGTATTACCACCCGCGGCACTAATGATCACTTCTTCAGGCCTTCTGACCAATCGCTTTAATTCGCGGCACATGTTCCGAAGATTTGAGTCACCAACCACTAATGCACATTTGTCGGCGGAATCAGCAGAGTATTCCAATGTATGCGCAATATGAGTGTTTGGCATACTCCGGTTGTTTGGTTGTTGTTTCGTAGTATGCTGTTGTCATTGTTGTTGCTGCCGTCGCAGCTGTAGTTTTTGCTGCTGTCGCTGTTGCTGGTGCTGCTGCCGCTGTTGCCGCCGCTGTTGTTGCCGTTGTTGTTGAAATGGCGCAACTGGTTGGCTTATGAGGCTGTCGCTTACACTTTTCACAGCTGATGTTTGGCTATCGGATATAGTGATTGTAGATTGAATTGTTGTGGGAGGAGGGATATGAGCAAGGTTCTGTCGATCAATAGAAAGGGAGGATAAGGTATCAAAAATATGTGCAAATTTTTCATCATGAAGCAGCTCGCTGCGCTGTAGTTCATCCTTGAGCTTAGTCACGACAATATTTATTTCCGCTAATGTGACCTTAATCTCACTACAATGAAGAGCACAATCACCAGAGCTGGCATGTTCACGACGATTTTCGATGTTGATTTCCATTTCAATCTCTCGTACACACCTTTTGCAGACAAAGTCCTCGAGATAGGTAGAAGAAGATAGCTTGCCTCGGTTGAACACACCATAGCAATACCGACAGGATACAACAGCTAGACGTGAGGAAGAGTGGCGACGTGCAAGAGACGGTCTCGATAGCTTTGACGGGGTGGTGTTAAACGTGTATTCGAGCTCCACTGTCGCAATATCTTCATTTTTCTCCATAGTTTTAGCCAGGAGGCTAGCTGATTTGCTTCTGGTATTCATTTCACAAGCATATACACAGGTTTGTCTAATATTTTCGTGGATTAGGTCGGATTTTTCACAGAGCACGACAGAAACGTGACCACCGGTTGGGTGACCAATCAGCTGATTGAATTTAAATAAATTTGCCGTCCGGAAATAACGGCCCCATAAAAAAATATATATATTTACATAAATATCTATTTCGATGTGCTGATTTGAATTAAAAAAAAAATATATATATATCTATATATCTCGATGTGCTGGTTTGAATTAAAAAAAAATATATATATATATATATATATTTCAATGTGCTAGTTTGAATTTAAAAAAATATATTTTTATTTATATATATATATATATATATATATATTAATTACAATGAATAAATGTTCATATTTATATATATATATATATATATATATATATCGAGTGAAATATATATTCAGTGAGATACAACTCCAGTCAGAAACAATAGTACTCCAGCTAACATTTATTTTACGAGATAAGAGAGAATAACAAACGATGATACATAAGAGATGAACCTTCGATGAAGTTGGGCAGTACACATTTACATTGATATGTGTTCATTTATATGGGCACAGATATATTTTAATGTATATAAGATATGCCTTTTATCATTGAACATAACTTGAACCCAAGTTAGCAAATCCTGTCGTCATTAAAAGGACGTGCGTCACGTTGGACTCGAACCCGCGACTTCTAACGCAAAAGTTGTCAAACGTTCTCGCCTTTATGGCCAGCCCTGCTTTTCTCAGATTGTCTCCCCTATCTTCCCTTTCTCGTAATGCAGCTGACTAAATATATACTATGAAATAATATAGGTGCTATTGTCTTAACTTTCAAAGACCGCCCTTGCACGCCGTTGCAATTGCCTTGATTTTTTCTAATTTGTTCTATATGGTGTACGGATTTTCATGTCATGGTTGAGTTTTTAGTTCACTCCGGCATTCGCTTTGTCTAAAAACCATTTTCCGAAAAGATCTAGTGTCAACTTCCTTCAAACATAGCACCCGAAATCTTCAGCGATTAAAGTTACGTGTAATGCAAATAATCGTTCCGGCTAGATTATCCTGACCCTTATGTGCTGTTATTTTAAAACAGAGTATTTGTGCTGCAATTTATGCATAAGCAAACTGATAAGATATTATCTGGATTGTTGATGATTTTTTAGGAGCAACTAAAAAAAAACGAGGAAACGAGAGCAACTAAAAAAACGAGAAAACGAGGCGACCATTTTAGCGCTCTAAAATGTGGTTGCCAGAGCGTAAAAAAACTGCTGCTTGCTAAGGGTGCCGATCTGCTTTGCCTGCCCCATCAGAGATTTTAACTAACAATATTTTATATACGATTTTTGCTAAAGTCAACTATCGAGGTTTCGTTTTCTGGTATACAGAAAACGAGGCGACCATTTTAGCGCTAAAGTATACAGCATGGTAAAGGAAAACTGGATTCTTACCTAAATAAAACAACTCGCAGAGTCTACGCAGGACCTCGGCGCGTTTGTCACCCTGGAGTATATCTCAGAAATCTCGGCTACCGTCGACAAGCTTGAGGACGCACGTAAACTGATGTGCATCACCGAACTAGCTGGGCTGCGAGTCAAAGCAGCATAAAAAATATCGACATTAATTGGGGTGCCATCAACCATGTTAGCCCAGACTTTCAGGAAGGAGAGATACTGCAGGAACTTAGCTCCGCCGGTGTCATAGAAGTAAAACGTATTTGCAGACGAGCAGGTCTCGGCCCACAACAGGCGGCTATCCCTACACGAAAGGTGCTGCTTAAGTTCAAGGGAGCCCCGCCGGCCACCGTGTATCTTGGCTTTCAGACCCACCCAGTGACAGCCACCACGTCCTTCAAGATGCTTTAAATGTCAGCGCTTAGGTCATCACGCATCCTCTCTCAGCGGTCAAGTAGCATGTGTGAACTGCGGCAGTAACCGACATCTAGTCAAGGACTGTAAAAGTGCTCCAAAATGCGCAAGCTGTGAAGGTGCACACAGATCAGCGTCTCCTTCGTGTCCGATCTACGCCATTGCTTGGGAAAAGAGCAAGATTATTGCCGGAGCACAAGTCCTTCGTCAGGTCCAGTCCGACTACCCGGCGGCCACTATTGTAGAAAAACCGCCGACTCGGACGAATCCGGCACCATGCGAGACAGGTGAGAACGCTCCTCGTTCCTACGCCTCAGTGGTCCGTGAGATCGTTGCTCCTAGTTCGGATGGAACGTCCGATAAGACTATTACGCTTGCCCCACCTAAGGCCTTGAAACCGACACATCGCCGACGCAGAATGCGCCCGCGCCAGACGGAATATCGTCGAGCTCCCGGCACTACCTGGATGGACTTGTCGCCATCGAGGGCGCGTTCCACTCGCAAGGCAGACCCTCTTGCAGGGCTCACCAGCGCTGCAAAAATGCTAAGCGGCCTTGACTCTCAAGCAGCCAGCGCACTTCGTAACCTTGCAAACCTTCTCGGACCAGTCATCAGGAAGAAATCTGTCGGGCCGAAACATAATGCCTCAAGACGCCTCCGAAAATAAAGCCGGTCCGAGCCACTCGGACAACCTTCCGCAGACGGACCATTTATCCAGCCTCGGGTCGGATACAGGGAACCTAAGCCCAGCTTCTCACTACAACAGGGTTACTTGCACCCATTGCCAAATGAACTTTACAAGAAGAGGAATCAAACGGCACATGACGGCAGCACACTCGAACATTGAACACCCATTTTTACTCCCCGTCAGCAATCCGGTCGACTACACTGATGGTACCCACCTGCGCAAAAAACTCGCCGAGTACACAAAGACATACAAACGGCTTGACACCATCCCTAAAAGTGCCCGTCCTGCAGTTGCGGTAGCGCTGGCCGACACACTTTCACTCGTACATCAAAACAATTACGCGCATAGCTGGGCCAACCTACTGGTATTCGCGCATACAGTTCTCAGAGCTCCATTACGAAAACAGAACAATCTAAGTTGGACTACATACATCAGAGACAGAATCGAGGAACATAGATCAGGTAGTGGGCCTTCACCCGAAGTGGTCCCAAGGAAGCACTGGAACAAGCGACCTAACGAGGACAAAGCCGCCGCTAGACGAGCAACCAGGCTACTAGGCAAAGGCAACATTGGAGACGCTGCGAGAGCACTGCTTTCTGTGGGAGGTCCTATTTGCGCAGCCGAGGCGTTCGTGGAAATGACTTCCAAACACCCTAGTGAACCGGCCGACCTTGACTTGCCACCAAGACTATCCCACGCCGAGCCGCTAGTCACCAGTTCAGAAGAGATTCGCGAGGCCGTACGAACCTTTCCGGCAGGGTCTACCGCCGGTATAAACGGCCTGCGGCCGCGTCACCTCAGAGACCTCATTGCCACGATCAATACAAATTTCGCCAGTCGTCTACTACGTGACTTAGCAAAAGTGATTGACATTATCAGAAGTGGCACAGTGCCTGAGGCTATCCGCCCTATTATTTTTGGTGGACGCCTCATCGCAATTAAAAAGCCGAGTGGGTCATTTCGTCCAATTGTCATTTCCTCAGTCTTTCGGAGGATTGCGGCAAAAATCACTGTCAAGCTAGGAACAAGTGTGCGAAAAGCTTGGGGCCCACCAGCTTGGCTTCAATACGCCTAATGGCATCAAAGCAGTGGTTCACACAACAAGAGCTTTTATGTCTAGAGCACCCAACAATTTCGTCGCCGCTAAACTCGATGATAAGAATGCTTTTAACCAGGTCCGTCGCGACCACATACACTAAAAACTGAACAAACGGATTGGCCAGAGACAGCCCCCTTAGCTGACCTACAATTCTAGTTCACAGCTCTCATTCGGTGAAAGAACAATTTTCTCGTGCCGCGGCGTGCAGCAGGGCGACCTCCTTGGTCCGCCGCTATTCTGCCTAGCAATCAAAGAACTGGTCAATTCTATCCAGTCCCCCTTAAATCTCTGGTACCTAGACGATGGCACCATTGGGGGAGAAGCATCTGTGGTACAGGCAGATATCGGGAGAGTTTTTGACTTCGGTCAGAAGAGTGGTCTTGAGCTCAACCCCCAGAAGTGCGAAATTATTTACAAAGGCCAGCCAAACATATCCGCCTTTGAGGCACTTCTTCCGGGGTGCGAACAAGTCGAGGCAGCAGATATGACGCTCTTAGGGTCCTCTGTGGGGTCGGCCGCCACTCGCCCAGAACTCGCAGGTAAAATAAAGAGCCTTTGCTCTCGCCTAAACCGGCTAAACCTGCTTAATCCCCATAGCGCATATCACCTATTAAATTCATCTTTGGGCTCATGAAGAATTGTCCACTTCCTCCGCAGCACGGACGTCGGAGCAAACCAGAATCTGCTGTGGGAGTTAGACAATAGCCTTAGGACCAGCCTTAGCGACCTCCTCAATCTCATATATCAATAAACTTGGCCGACAACAACTGGGCTCAAGCCACCCTTCCTCTTAGACTCGGAGGTTTGGGAATCCGCTCTGCAGCTGTCACGTTGCTTTATTACACGCCTCAGAAGCTACAGTCCAGCACATCAGCCCGGCCATAGCCC
This sequence comes from Dermanyssus gallinae, assembly GCA_003439945.1. Classification (NCBI taxonomy): domain Eukaryota; kingdom Metazoa; phylum Arthropoda; class Arachnida; order Mesostigmata; family Dermanyssidae; genus Dermanyssus; species Dermanyssus gallinae. The sequence goes on from QVRM01000854.1 coordinate 140,293, forward strand.
TGCAGGCTTTTCAGGATGCCAAAAGCTGCTGATACAAGATTCGAGAACCTCGCAGGCCAACTCCCAGAGGCAAACAAACACCTGCAGAGGTCCTATGACGATCTCATAGTAGCCAAGAAATATCCGCGTTTACTGTCCGATGCACTGTCCACGGCAGACAAAGCCCGACTACAGGCGGTTGTCCAAAAAGGGGCTAGCAAATGGCTCCAAGCCATCCCTTCCTCAAACCTTGGCACTTAACTTGATCACGAAAATTTTCGTCTGTGCATCGGCTTGAGGTTGGGAACAAGACTAACGGAGGAACACCGGTGTCCGTGCGGAGCACAAGTGGACATTTGGGGAACCCACGGGATATCCTGCAACAGAAGCGAAGGACGTCAAAGCCGTCACAGCGAGATTAACGAGATTACTGCCCGGGCCTTAAGGTCAGCTCTATGCCATGCA
>QVRM01000855.1:0-73922 GCA_003439945.1 Dermanyssus gallinae
TATCTTCGGCAGAGTTCACCGCAGCAGAGGCATACACAAGTCTCACATGGTTCATGGAATTCAGCCCGTTGATATAGCATGTGATGGAAGCCGTGCACTGCAAATCGTTCTATCACGTGTACTGTTGCTACGCTCTGGCCCCTTCCACTCCGCATGGCCATCATCGCTCCGGTATTGAAGAATTCCGGGCCGAGTTGGAACATTTCGCCTCCCATTTCCAATGCAGTCGTTAAAGGCTGTGGTGCGAGGGAGGTTATAACGGTGCCTTAGGTCTTCTATAAAAAGTGAACAGTCTGCTAATAGGAAGACGAGACGATTGCGCGTTGACGCATGGAGTCCCAGAGTGCGTTTCAGAAAAGCCGCTTCTATCTGATTCAGCTGGTCGAGGTTCTGGGAGTCAGGTGCGCCCATATTATCTCCACTCCATATGAAGCCACAGGGGCGAGTTTTAGGTCGAAGAGGCGGATGGCTGTCGGGAGGGACAGACGGTGCGGGATCAAGTAGTTACAGAGTGCAACCGAAAAATTTGTAGCCCCACTACTGCCCGCCCAGAAAAGAAGACCGCTTTTCTTAACGGGCGATGGCTCTTAAGGAACTACTTCCACATTAGGCAGCGATAATTGTGAATGCGCGCAGCAACAAGCCCAGTTCAAGCCCGACATCGTAAAGGCAGCGTCCAATGCCTTAGATAAAGCAGCCCCGGGACCACATTTCGAGAGCAATGACGACATTTCGGGAGCAAAGTCGTTATTGATGCTACTGTGGATTTTGTCAATCAGCTCAATATTGTTTGTGTGGGATTCCAGCGGAATGTCCTCTCGGTGCCGCTGTTTAATCAGAACTGAAGGCCGCTAACGAAACACGCTAGCTGCAGCGTATCAACTTCAGTGTTCGAGTATGTGCATGTCGCGTAAATATAGTATGAGATGGTCTACAAGGGCGAGGTGTAAATCATTTTATAGAGGTTACCTTCTAATATACACTTCATTAGCGACCCGGGCAAGATCACAATTAATCAAAAGCTACTCAAAATAAAAGAGATGAGGCCGTGAAGGGACACCCCACCGGCGAGAGACAACCTAAAAAATCAGCCCATTTGTCCAGCAATTTATGGACGAGAAGCCCGTCCAGAATGGCCTAGAGTGATTTATCTGATGGAGTAGGTCATTTGTGCGTGCACTCAATCTCGATTACTCCGCAATCACGGCTCGCATTGTCATTGATTTGGTACAAAATGAAACTCACATTTGCCTGAACGTGTTGGTTTTGAGCGTTGTGAATGGTTGTAGGGTTATAATTTTTATAAAGCTAATAAAAGAACTTCAATGTTTGACGGCGTGCTCAGTTTCTTTATAGGAGAACTGGCTGTCTCGCAATTACACATTCTGTGCTCCTATGTCGGGCAACAACACCAGTATCACAGATTTTAGGAATATCAAGCTCACTTCAAAACAAGACTTCTCAGAGACCATGTTCTATTGGAAAAATATTTACTTTAACGAGCTCTACAATTATTTTTATCGATCCGAAATGTTTGTAACACCTTGTATATATGTACAGTGTGTCCGGATAATATAAGGCCCAAATCAAGGGTATGGTAAAACTCCGGTCGAAAATTATTGTTGCCAAGAAGAAGGGTAGACGGAAATATTTAGTAAAGAAAAGGGATGAACATTTTTCTGAGTTGTGATTTTAAGGTGATTGTCCCGACATATGTTTATAAAATGCACGATTGTGGGAGAACTTATTGATCATTTGAAAAGCCAAGCGCACCGGCGCATTTGAGAAAAAAAACTAACATTACCTGAAATATATTTGGCCTTAGCTAGAACAGGAACCATTGTAATTTTAAGAAGAGTTTGCAAAATTATATTATTGTACTTTCACATGTTCGAACTTCACGCCTAGGTTCTCGAAAATTATCCATTACGTGTGCACGGGTGATACGTTTAGACAAATACGCATCTTAAGTGAATAATTTTGGTACTTAATTGATAGATTTAACGTTTATGGTTGCCAAATAACTCAGATCTTCCGATGACCATATCGGATGTGGGTATAGACATGCAGCTACCATGTTCGCTTCCTTGTCAAGAAACTGATTTTTCCTTTAGGGCTACCTAAAGAATCTAGCTAATGCAACTTCCGCTGAGTTGCCTGAAGATCTGATCGCATAGTTGCTGCTGCTGGAATTGTTCGGGAGATGCCTGGTATTTTTGAACGCGTGCAATAAGAGCTTTGCCATCGCTATCGAATGTGCTCATTGGCTGACGGGCATCCGTGTATAAGGTATATACGGATATAAAATAAGGAGCAAGATTGGGACTAAAATAAATATTTTCCTGAGTTTCTACAGGTTTGATGAGTAACTTAATTGACAAAGAAAGCTAGCATGGAGCTGCATGTCTAAACTCCCATCCGGCATGGTCATGGGGAGGTTTGAGTTGCTTGCAACCATAGACGTTATCGTGGGCCGTAGTGCTATTATGCATTATTCCAGCTGGTTCAACAACGTTGCGTAGTACTCTCCAGTTAATGAAATTCCAATTAATAAAATACCCTCTGCGTCTCACAAAACGGTTGCAAAAACCCTTCCCATTGAGATGTGCGTCTTTAACCTGGTGGGAGGCCTTTCGCCACGTGCGCTTCACTAGCCGGTAGCAACGTCCCGTTTTGAAGTAAAGTGGTAAATCCAGATTTTGTTGACGGTTACGAATAGATCCAAAAATGCTGCGTATATTTGACTCAATAGTTTCAAATTGCTCTTCAAATATGATACGCGTCACACTTTTTGCTAAATTGTTTGCTCGTGAGGCGCCAATTTTGCTTGAAGCTGACTTTGGCCGTCCAGAACGTGGTGCATCCTCGGTGCCTATACTACCCATTTTAAATGCGGCAATCCATTTGTAAACGTCGAGCCCGGTGGCGTGGTGCATTAGTCTGCGCCTTGCAACCGGAGGAGATACATAGGTGCGCGGGTTCGGGCCCCACCGTTGCACATTTGTATTTATGGGTGTCCGTCTATGAAGCAATGCAAAAAACTTTACTAATCCATACATAATTGGCGTGGTAGTCGGCATGAACTCTTCGAAAAAACATTAAAAAAAGACACGTGATACTACGCACTTTTGGACTACATGATAGAATATAAGAAAACCCATCGGTCAGTTCTACTCACTCTACACTAGAAAGCAATGCTTAAAAAAGGAGTCCCAGACTCCGTCTTGCAGATTATATGAAGATTAAAGATCGTAGACTGAAGAAGCTGAAGACGAAGACTGAGGATTAAAGGGATAGGTACTAAGATTTACCCAATTGACCATTATAGCTGACCACTATTGTTTATTAGAAGCAAGTATTATTGTAATAGAAGATAAGCTAGCTAGATCCCTGAGCCATGGCTACAATGGTCGACGTACTTATTTCAACTAGGCGAATTAAATCTTTTAGATATTTAGGGTAATAGGCAACCGTGAATTTCTTAGAAGCTAACAAAAGAGTGGCCTAAATAACTAGACAAGAAATGATCTCATTCTGACACGTTTTTAGATGTGTTGTGTCTGGGCATGTTCAGGTAGATACACGACTGTCGGCTAGACGCCACGTGCTGGCGGACGTGCAGTGGAGAGGGTAGATACGAGTAGGTACGAGAAACGTCCCAAAGATTCGATAGAGATGTCTACTTGTACCGAGAAGAATCTACCGCATTCGAGATTAGTATGTGAGGCAATAAATACAGCTGATACAGAGTGCAGAAAAGCACCACAGAGATTGTAGTGACACTCTACAGGTGACCGCAGGCGATCGTGTTTTCATTCCTTACGTATTCGGCTAGTCTAAGTTCAATAGACTACGTCATTAAGTCAGTGTGTACAGTTCAAGTACGTAAATATGGCGACGAAGATGGGATGGTCGTAACTAGTACATACGTACGTCCCAGTTCAAGTACAAATTAAGATGGATAAAGTAGATATGACTTTGCCCTAACATTATTATAGCTCTACAAACTGTTCAACGTGTAGTAGCCATATTAATAGAAGCGAATGCAAAATCTCTTATACAAGTGGGCAAATTTAGTAGTGTAGTCAAAATAGTCGATTGCTTATAGAAATTAAGAAAGTATTATTTGGAGACAATTTAGTAACCTATCAAAATAATCGACCTGTCTAGTAAGTTTGGATAAGGATCATTGTGAGTGGAAACATTCTGTAGCATCTCCTAGATGAGCATTTCAATCGCGGCCCTAAATATTCGTTTTGAAAATGCAAATTTTTAATAATAGCAATATTCCGCATTCACTGGCTAATAATGTTGGTTACATTTAATCATTCCTCCTTTAGAAAGTAGCGGACCCTTATTATGTACTAAGTGATGACCAAGTAGGTCCACGGTAATTCATACGGCAAATCAGGCTGATTGCTTTGAGTTGTATATAGTCATCGACACGGTTCTCGTTTCGCTTGCTATGTGGATGATGTTTCCTAGACAAACAAAATGACGCCGCTTGAATGTTCCGCGCGAAGGCGTCCCGTTTTATTGCTTGAAATGGCAAAGCTTGAGATACATTGATTCACGCATTAACTGTAAGCTAAGGTTTTCAGTTTAAATAGGCGTTTGAGTTACATAAGAATAGCCAGTGTGGCCTGTGTTGCCCGTGGACGAGGCTGGCTCAGCAGCGTTCTCGTTTTTTCACCACAATTTAGAACCTATAGAAATCATTCTGGGCGCTTTTCCCCATGGATAACAGCAATGAGGGGGTCGCATATCCGGTCAAAGAAACACACTTTGTGTAGCATAGCGTGAGGTATTCAAGTGCATAGCCCGAAGTTGCGTCACATAGTATCAAACGATTTTTTATAGTTACCAAAATCTGGAAAATTTGCGTTTAAAGTTACAATCATACTGCTAGTTTTTGCACGTTCTGGCATTCTTATTTGAAAAAAAGTATCCATAAAAGCTATTGCACCCGATTTTAAATTATCCAACTCATTTGGCTCTCGGGCATTCCGGACTAAGCTATGCAGTTTAAACCCATAACATTTAGTAGCAATGATGGCTCTCCAATCGCCTGTATGAGCAGGATGTGTTTTATCGAAATGCCTCCTGATACTGCTAAAGATGGGTAGTAATGATGACGACAATGATGATAATGATCGAAATTGCACTGATAACTCATCAGAGGGTTCTTTGGCCTCATCTTCTTTTGGAAACTAGTGGGAATTGTTTGTCATTCAATCAGACCATGTTGTTTGGCTGTTCAGTCTCAGTTGCGATGGCAGTTTTTTCCATTTGCCGCGCCCACTAGTTGAAATGGTGAAGATGGTGACTGGGAATAGGAGCCGCAGGAGTTCCAGGCGTGCCGAGTGCTTGACGATAATGGTGGGTGGCCGCAGCGTAGTGGGCTTGCGGGTGGTGACCCGGTTGTGTCTGATGGGTAGGCGCCCACTTCACCGAACCGGGATGAGCTCCGCTCGCAGCGGAAGGTTCTCCGGTGATTATAAGACACTGTCCACCTGGCTGGCTTGCGGAGCAGCCTAATTCTGTTCCGCTAACTTCCAATGTCTCCGTCGGTCCGTACAAACTAAAAGAGTAACACCAGATAAGACGCTCTTAAGTAATGTGAGTGTATATGCCATGTATTGTCTATGTAACTGCCGTACATCGGCAAAATTCGGTGAAGCAAATACAATAAAATACAAATTATACAGCTCTACTGCACACCACAATATACTTATCCTGTGCTCTGGTCCCTTCCCTAGGTAGCCTGACTGACCTCATCTTAAAATATTCGAGATGAGCACTTTCTAGTCTATTTCCATATAGGAGAAAATTGGGCTGTAGCTATATAGTCCGTCTAGTATATACTTATATACCGGATGTCTTGTGGGCTCAACCCCAAATGTGACACGACCATGCCTAATGGTGCAATTTTAGCCGCTATTGTATACAGTGAAGAGATATATATATATTGTGTTTATACTACCTGGCAAAGGTGAATAAATGTTTGAATTGTAATTGAATTGAATTGTAACAATATACTTATCTATCTTCCTAAGAGTCCACGTTCTGTTACCGTCACGACACAGTGATGCTTAATAAATGTCCACGTAACATTTCCGACGTGGGAAGGCGTCGTAGAGTACGAAACTGGCGAGCTCTGAAGTTCGGAAAAGGCCCTCGACTATGGCACAAAAACTTACCTTCCAGCGGCTGCCGTCGCAGCGGTCGATGTCGTAGTGATGATGTTGGTCGTTTGCTGAATTACCGAAGTGACGCCTGCGTAACAATTCGTGGTCTCATAAAAGATGGCCACAGGCGCAGGAGAATCCTGCGTCGTTGGCTGGCCGGTCTGCTGGACTTCGAGCGGACATTCTTCACCGCCCACACCGACGCGGCGAAGCTGCTTGGCCTTCTCTAGAAGGGCTGTTCCTGCAAGCCACACTGCACTTCTGAGCTCCTAGCCAATAGCTTCACGTCTACCGTACGCGCAGACGCGATTCAATACATTGCGCTTGGTATATATATATATATATATATATATATATATATAAATATACATATATACATATATATAAATATACATATATACATATATATACATTTACACATATACATATATATAAATTTACATACATACATATGAATGGCTTTTTTACCTGGCGGAACTTGAGGAGGGATTGCGCACAACTGAATGGTTTTTTGCGCCTCGATATGGGCAGCACTGGGCGGATGCACGCTGAGAGCGGTGGTCACGTGGCTCGAGAGTTGAACTCTTGGCGAGACACGACCTAACGGCGTCTGCGTCGTGCTCATTATTTCGAGCACGTTGATGTGTCCTACATCTAGAGGCCGGTTATTCGCGATATTATCCTGTACCTCGCGCACGAGACAATCACCCATCACTGACTCTAACGACAGGTGAATGTAGTCATCGAAGAGTACGCGCAAGAGCTGAAAAGAAGCTTTCTCACCGAAACAAAACGAAACGCAGTTTTATTGAACACGTTTTTATGGTAAATCTGCGGGAGATCGTGGGATGTCAGGCGACCCGCAAGCGGGCAGCATACGGTTCGCAAAGCCGATGCGCTAGGATCTTTATAGGAGAATCGGTTTGTGGTAAAAATATAGAACATTTTATCGAAACTTACCATAATGGGCGGTGCCCTTAATCGTGAGTTCCCGAAAAATTCGTTGCGAGCATGCCCTCCACGTCCGGAAAAATCCGGAGCAAATCTCTCGTTGGCTATGCGCAGCTCCTCGAGACAGTGTGAACCCCTTTGCACGTTTTGCACTTGTCCGATTAGCCTACGGAAACATAACTCATTGTTACGGCCTAGTACTCACATAAGTCATATCTACCAATATTCGTCATCAATATACGCTTATATTCAGGAATATATTCAGAAATATTCACCAATATTCATAAACAGCCGGCTATATCCGTCAATATTTGCCATGGCTGATTGGGTAAGTTTTTGAATGGGAATGTATGGTATAAGGGAACTATAAGCTTACTCATACTGCACTCTAACGTTAAGCTGTACCCTGAATGCCATTAAATCGAAAAAATCTACTAATTAAAGTCCCCCCCGCAACTCTTTATACCCCGTTTGTATATTTCTCGACGACGGAGTCCATCCAGAGTAAGAACGTTTCCAAGCTCGTTGAAGTCTCCAGACATGATTCCAACTCGGTGAGTACTGTGAAACATAAATAATATGATATTATATTGCGTAGTTATACAGCAAAATGTGTTATTATAGTATATATTTACTACTATCCCCCTTAAACCCACCTATGTCTGGCCGTTCGACCTCGAATCGCTCGAATTTTCAGTATTGCGCATTATAACGCCATACTGGCACCTTACTGCGTCACACTCCAATCTAATTTTCGAGGGCACCGCAAGGATCAATTTGTATCCAATAATCCTGGCTGGAGGGTCCTTTTGGAGATACCTCAACTTGCAAATGTTGAAGTTGACTATCAGCAGGCTAGTTGCTTTAATACCTGCTCTTGCAATTTGGGGAGACTGTGTCGAGTGCTCTCTCTGTGTGCGCGCATTAGCAGAACGTTTTGTAACGGAGCACACCGTTTTCTTGGTTGATTTCTAGCACCTGATGTTATGGAATATTACCGTCGGCGGCCTAAAAACTCGTTTAGCATACCCATCTCCCGTTCTTTAAATGTCATGTCCACTTATTATAAGATATATTTAATCTTTCTGTCTGCACAGACAGAAAAATTAATTAGTCAGCAAAACTAACTAGGCTAGTTTTCAAATAGCTACATTATTTTTATTGATCTCCTAATTCAAGAGCATTTTAATTTAAAGTACATTCTAGTACAAGCTGCCGATTTATATATATTATATATTTAAGTGTCAGGCCTCTCTATTATTTTGGCTTTAGATCTAAATATAAATGGAACTACACACTAGCGTCGTATGCATCTGATTGGTCGCTGCCGGTGCCAATAGTTGTAACCTTACTGATTGTGTCAACTTTGGTAATTCACATATATAAAGAGAGAGAGAGATGAGGAAAAAGCGTGGAGGTCGAAATGAAGAATTCAGACGAACCAGCGATGAGCGCATCTTGGCAACACAGCGTGCGTCCTTTCTCTGAATGATCCTGTGTTGTACTTGTTGTTGTTGATGTTGTAGTTGTCGTCGTCGCTGCTGGTGGCATCGTCGTTGTAGCTGCGAGGTTAGGAAAGGCCAGTGGCAGCTGGAAATAGGCCAGGTCATCTGTGAGGGTGGTACTTCGTCCATTTTTTGGGGAGGCTGATGAGCAGAAACTGCTTTTCCAATTTCTCCAATCTTGCACCATCTGTTCGACCACCTGTCGGTTAAGGAGCAACATCTTGACTGCCTGAGACACCTGGTTTAGTGAAAGACGTCGACGCAGCTGGCTGATGAAGCGTTTTCCAACTGAAAAAAAAACACAAACAACAGTAAAATACCAATGCTTTAATTTAAATGTATGGTGGTTACGCTAGCAGACAAGTTTTGGAGCCGTAACAATTACATACGGCTCGACTATAATGTGGCTTAGCGGTTATTAAGTGTTAAAAACATTCTAATGCAGCCTATACAGCTTTCAAGTCGAAAGTCAGGATTTTAGGTGGCCTAACCGTATAGGATTTACGTGAGGTGCATACGTTTACTTGCCTTCAACTTTGGTATGCTGTAGAGCTTTGGGGAAGCCGACCAGAGCCCGTTCCAACCAGCCTTCATAGTCCTGCGTGAAAATGTCCACCATGCGAATAAAGCTGACACAACGGGACAGGTTAAGCGACTACTTATATGTTTGTGTATCTAGATACAATTTAAATAGCAGTAGTTTACGTATGCTGGAAAGTTAGGTTTGTACTGGCGACATGACTAACCTTTCAGGCAGGGGCTGCGTTAGACTAGGAAGCAGAAGTCCTTGAACGGTTTTAGATAGGGAGAGATCGCAGAGTGCTACGAGGTTCACCAGCACGGGACAGCCAAGTCCGGACGCTACGTGCTGCGGAATACCGAACCAGAAATGCTGTAGATGGACGCGGACCTTAAACAACATGTACAGGGTGCAGACCGATTATAGAAGGCCGGGCCGTGCTTGGAAATCTCTGTCAGTTCTCGTTCGTTTAGGTTAAAAACTTTCTAGATTTCTCTAAGTTGGCGATCAATGTCGTTGCCGGTTCTTCTCGCAGATATGCGCTAAGTACCACGCAGCGACCTGCCTGACGCATCGGCGGTCTTTGCTCTTTTTCGTCCGACGATCGCAGAAGTGTTCAAATATTGTATAAAATGACGCCTAGAATTAATTTTTTTAAGGAGGTTGTTTTTTTATTCTAGACTATGTTCCGTCCCCTATGGGCTTGGAACTCAACTTGAGGTATATTTGCAATGCACGGAGAGCCGGACATGTGAAGATATCTAGGGTCTTCCCAACAGTCTCTGTGGCAGCACGGCCGCTGACTCTCAGCGGTATGGTTTATCATCTACTCTTAATGAGCATCGCTCAAAGAAAATTCGACCAACAACAGGGATCGAACCGGCGACACCCCGGTAGATGACAACCATGACTATCTGAGGACTCAGGACCATCTCTTTATCCAGCTAAGTCTCACATAGAGTTATCTAAGCGCGCGTCTCTCAGCGTTTCAATGTTATTTATACATTAAAATGGCGTTTATGACAATGGTGGCTTGTTCTATTTAAATATTCAGATTAGTCTCTGTTTGTTGAGCTTTATCTAGTCAACTTATTCGCGTGCAAACTATCTACCATGTCACTTGCATTTTATGAACTAATCGATTAAATCACCAGAACGATATCTTTAAGAACTGCCAAGATTTCTCTTACGTTAGAGCTTTGTCCCAGCATATAGCGTTTTACTTCTGCATATGTCGTCTACCAAATGGGAAGTCATATTTACATTAAACTACAGAATGTATGCTGCGACCCTGTAGAGGCATATGAAGTCACCTCGATGACAGGGTGCCCCAATCGCAGCATTTCTCGCAAAAACGGGTTGACGCAAGTAGATGTCTGAGTTCAGAGCTTTTGTATATAGTACGCGCATATTTATAAAGTTCTTGACATCTAAAATCCATGAAAAAAACGAAAATAAACGTAATATAATCAAATAGGTTGAACTCACCTGGTCCAAGTTCATAGCCAGAATCGTATCCAAGATTCGCTGACTGTGCGTCCGATACATTGTCAGGAAGCTTGATACCTACATAGAGCGAACACATAACATTGCTAAGCATTTAAACTAATTTTCCAGATTACACCCACGGAGCAATGGAAAAAAAACATATATTTGATTGCCTTTTGACTTGCATGAACTGCAAATATGAAACCAACCGTTACTTGCCTGTTCGCGGTCGACAGCGGAAGTAATGTTGAGCGCCCGCAATGTCGGGAACTCAGGAGGTACTGCGGTGAGTTTCACACGTTGGTTGGCTGGAGATCCACCCAGCTGTGCCGTACCTGGTGGATGATTCTGCCAAAACAGAGGCGTAAGACACGGACGAATTAGGCATTACTTACATTCTTAACTACAAAGCTGCAAATCTTAGGGATGCAACATGTTGATCCAATCGAAGGCAAACGTAAGGACATCAGGAGAGCTGCAAATACAGTTAGCAAATTACGCAACCCATGTTTAGGTATATGACAGAAGCAATGAGATACCAAAACAGATAAAGTGATTTTTCGTATCTTTCATGTCTACCGGCAAGATCATTGCAGTCATACAAGGCTGTATGATCTGATTCACGTTTCTGGCTCGACCCGCTAGTACCCTAAAAACCGCGACTTTGCAATTGCACTGTTGTATATTCAAAGCAAGTTATGCATTTGAATGTATGTTAGTATATTACAATGGAACCTTGGCTAGCTAATTTAAACGCAGTTTATCCTTACTAAAAAGGAAAGCATATATTCATATTTTATCGGACCGTTTTCTGCAGACGACAAGTTTATTTAAATTTCTTCATTACGTTTTTTTGAAAATGTCTTTAATTACACATTTTTAAAGAAACGTCATAGTATAAGACGTACATTTCCGCCAGCGCAACCTGGCTGAGACGAGCGTAACAGGCCTTGTCGACTTTGATCATAGTTATCCACTGCACGTAAAATCCTTAAATTAGAAACACTGTATGTATCGTTTTGAGTTCGTTTTGTCTAGTATCCATTCAAACATCTTTAATCTCACAGGCCGTGAGTTCGCTCCCGTGCGAAATCGCGAGACGCGCCACGCGGGATGTTGAGGACATGCTGCATCTATAATGCAAGTACTATGATTTTTGCGTAGATATAGTTGGCTACATCGCCTCTCGTGGCTACTTACCAAAAGATGCTCGCCTTTAAGACTGCCGTTGTCGATCATCGGTGTCGGGGTTGAAGTGCTGTTGTATAGCTGGCGTTTGCCGCCAGTATCCGGCGTCTCACCGGATTTCTTTGAGTACGTTGGTTCGTAGTAAGGAGAATGTTCTCGTATAGCAATTCCATAGTAGTGATATCTGAAATAAAAGATCGACGATCTTCAGCAATCCTAAGATGTATCCCTCACCCCTCCTTATCAACAAAAGCGGATACGTTGTTCCAGGCAAATTTACGCAGTTACGATCATTTTCTATCGCATTCGACAGACATTTCTACCCGATGTGTATTTTACACAAAGAAATTGACTTTCAGTAATTCTAAGGTGAGTACGCACAGCCCTTTCGCGCCTTTAAAATGTGTGTTTTGCTGTAAAATGACTAAGTAATTAATAATAAATATTTGTAAATAAAATAAATAAATAATGGCTTAGCACAAAGTAACACTAACAAACATACAAAAAAGGGGCCCCGAGCTGAAACACCTTTTGAAATGCCATATATACCATGGCCGGTATCTATTAATTATTATTATTATTATCTTTAATTCCAATGTTTGTTACCATCGCACATATTTCGTACCACCTAACTTTTAGGATCTCTTTTAGTGAGATCGTAATTTGTCATCGTAATACAAAATGTGCCTGCCATTCAAGGGACGTACACAACGCATATACACATATAACGTTAAAGGATCAATGACCAAGTACTTTTGCTATAGCCAGAAATTTCACAAATAGAACATTCCTGTCATTGTTTAAGTGTAACGTCGCTTGAGAAGCTAAACTGCAATATGTATGACAACAGTCCCCGGGTATTTAAAGGTAAAACACCGGGCACCCGCCGATGTTTGGGTACGTTAATCCTATTGAGATTAACTAGTGATGCTAGCAAGTCTATTGTCGGCTGGATGTACTTCCAGCTGGTATGTCTCTGGAAGTACAAATAGATGTATAGTACGATGATATAGCAATTTATGTAGAGCAACATGGGCTGAACAAGTTTTATGCAGTGCCGTGGACTATTAATGGAATTAACCTGAAACTGAAAATATATTCAGTTTGTGTGAAAGCAAGATAAGCAAAAAGCATTAACAAATGCCCATCGTCTAGTGCAAAGTGAAAAAGGTTAGGGCAATGCAAAGTTGAAATAATTACTAACCTTGATTGGCCTCGGGTGCCCAAGCGTCGAGTGGTGAGTGCAGGAAACTGTTGACGAATTATCTGAAATGGGGTAGAGTGATTATTGGACGGAATATATTTATGTGAACGCTAAATTTGCACCACGAATATGCAAATTCTATAAGCTTTTCTTCTATGAGGTGCAAATGCCTACGACTCTACGATAGCTGCATCTTCAAAGGCTGCGGTTGTGCCTTAAATGTAAAGTTTTTATTATGTCTTTCGTATAACAGTGAAATTCAATACACATAATTGTGTTAAGATCGCGGTTTACGATACGTCTGGCACCCAGAATTATCAACATTCTTGAAGGGGGTTGTTGTGAATTCTAGACCACTCTCCGTCCCCTACGGGCTTGGAACTCACCGTAAGGCATATTTTCAATACACCAATAGCCGGACATGTTGAGATATCTAGGGTTTTTCCAACAGCCTGTTTGGCAGCATGCCTGCTGACTTTTAGCAGTATGGTGTATCTTCTATTCTCAAAACGTCCACGGGTTTGCTCTTGCATTGCTTCGTCAGACGGGCCCGTAAATACAAATGTACAACGGTGGGGATCCAGCCCGTGCACCTATATGTCTCCTCCGGTCGTATGACACATGCGAATACACTACGCCACCGGGCTCGACACTGGTAAGCCACCTGCTTGAACGTTTCGGGCTGAACCTCAGCCAAGATTTAACGTCCACAGGACTGTTTTTGCCATGGCTTCATAGACGGCTCCCATATACACAAATGTGCAACGGTGGGGGCTCGACCCCGCGCACCTATGTGTCTCGTGCGGTCCCGAGGCGCAGGCGAATGCACCACAACACCAGGTTCGACTGGTGTTGGACATCAGCTGCTTTCTGGTGCTACAAGAGTAATATATTTTTTTTTGAGAGGATTAACCGGAAAATAAGGTTTGCACACACGGACGCCACGACAGGAAAGCTTAGCTGCAAAGGTGGGCCAGTAGTGTGGGGCTCCAACTCACTAAAAACCAGTCATGTCCCCATCCCCACACTCGACTGGGAACTACGCAAGCAACACTTCAAACAATTGAGGGGGGGTGAATAGTAGCGTCCTTATCTTAGCTGCCTTGGAGTGCTTTACAGGGCCTTGTCAAGGAAAAACGATTCTTCTCTACTTTGGTGTGCAGAATGCCTTCGATTGTGCGAGCTATAATATTCCAATCATCACGTGAGTTTATAAGAAGGTGTATAAGCTTTTTAAGGACTGCCGTTACTTGCTGTGGTTAGTTTCGTGCGTAAAGGAGCCCACGCCGAGCACAGCAATGTTGTGAATTCCTGCGTGTCCCGCTCTCGAGGTTGCCATGCCCTGTAAGCACTACGAGTTTGAGGTTGTAGAAACTCTTCTGAGTGAAGCTAGTTAGCAAGAACAAAATGTGCGGCTTGAAAATATTGAAAAAGCAGACAAAGAACACATCTTCAAACAAAAAATGAAATCAAAGTTGATTTACCTTTCCAAAGCTCGCGGCGTTAACGGGTTGCATGGCATTCTTTGCACAGAAATCAACGTAGTGAAGGTACAGGGCATTACGTGGGATGCACACTCCCTCTGCCATCTCGTAATTCTCGTCAAGCCTGAATGCATGCAGGATGAAGATTGTACAATGTAAGTCAAGCATGAAGATTGCCTAAATAATTGTTGGGCTTGGGAAATTTGCATGTTTGAAATGCAAACATTGCTCAAGTTGATAAGCTGTTTAGATTAGCTTAAGTTTAGCTGCTACTGTTTTTACAACTGCTAACTTGTGCACTCTACCCAGTACTGATATCTAATAGCTATATGAAGAGCGCTCAGTAAGGGTATTATTTTCCAGTGCAAGTGTTCGTTGTCGAGCGGAACTTAACTCAGTTATGATCTCACGGAGCATAGGCGCGTTCAGTGGAATTGCGTTTCCGTTCTGCAGTAAATAATATTTCTGTCATTTCTGTTAAAAGAAAACTTTCACTGCACTAGTTGAGTCTAATGTTACGCGTGAAAATAAAATAAATCGTCGGTGAGTTGGAGTAGCGTTTCAACAAGATTCGAACGGTTTGTCGGCGCTAGGAGAACTAGAGCCTACAAAAGGTGAACGTACCAAAGGAGCGTGGCTGGGGTGGAGTGTGGTCGAAGACTGCGATACTTCGTTGGATCATCTTGGAACGAGTCTGAAAATGTAAGACATATATATATATATATATATATATATATATATATATATATATATATATATACATACATACATATATTTATATAAGAATTCACAGCGCTCAGAATAACCAGGGAAATGCTAATTCCATGACGACCTTTCTGGTACCAAAAAAGCATATCGAGATTGAGTGCATGCATAAATGGCCTACTCTATCAAGTAAATCACTGCAGGTTATTGATTCGTGCACCCTATCTTGACATACCCGACGGAAAATACTAAATACTCCGCAACCACGAATTCAAACGACCTAGATTTGGTACTAAATTGATCGACATGAAATGTTATGGCTGGATTTTAAGGTATTGAACGTGAAAGCTAATAAAATAACTCCACGTTTTGTGAATTCTTTTGTAAACGACCATATTGCATCTTCTATCCGGCGTCACGTGTTCTTCAGATGAAGCAGCATGCTTCTCTGTCGGGCAATACCACCAGTGTCACACATTTTAGAAATTGCACTCTCACTCCTAAACAAGACTTTTCTGAGGTCATGTTTCATGGGAAAACATTTTTGCTTAGACGAGCTCTACAATTTCCTATATCGATTTTTTAAATGTTTCGCGGGCACCCTGTATATAGGCTCTACCAGCCACACTCGCAGCATAAGTAGGGCATTCACCTTATCTTCTGCGCTGTTACTCCAGTTTGCTACACATTGGCCTAAACTGAAGCATATATGTATGTGTGTATATATATATATATATATATATATACGATTTTAGTGAGCTATGTTATTTATGCAATATATCTCTATTAAACGACAGTTTACCGTCAGATCTTCATACAGCGTTCGCCGCTTAAACAGTTCGGCTACAAATATGGCTAAGGTGTTACTAGGTAAGCTTACTATTTGCTTAATATAGTCCTTGCTTGCTGAAGCAAAGTCTCGGAAGTAAGAGTCACCCCGTAGTGTCACACGTATATATATATATATATATATCATAGTTCAAAGTGAAGTTTGCGCCCCCTGCAACGACGAGCTTAGTATTTGTTATACTGTAGATGGTTTTGGGATTTTCCTAGTACGACAATATCGTCAGCATAGAACCCTTGCAGATTTGAGAATTCCGCTATAGAAGATGAAATAGAGGGGGCTGGTAGAGTTATCCTGGACTACGCTCCTGTTCTGAACAATTGCTTCTTGTATGCAGAAGTTTCGGTGATTGGGCAACTGCTCACATTGGAACAGGATACTATGTATCTACACTTTGAGCTAGAACGGGTGCCACTTTGTCGTACTCTATTTCGAATGAAAAGCAAGAGCCACCCTTGGCAAGCTATCTATATGTGTGATTGCTTCAACGAAATCATGAGGAGGTGACGATTGTCAGGAGCCTGGCACATCGCCAAATTTTCCCTGATATTTAAGGACAAGCACGGCGATGACAGGCGATATCAATTTGTATACCACGGCGTAGCGTCTGAAAGAACATTAAAGAACATCATCTGCATGCTAGTTTTAAAACGGATCCAGTACGTGTCCGAGAAGAACCTTCCGCCTGAGCAATTCGGCCTCCAAAGTTCGCCTGGTTGAGGATTTAGTAGTGCGATCCATGTGCTTCAGTAAGAAATAGAACGAGTCTAGCAAAACTCGCAGGCCATTCATACGGAGTGACTTCACTCCGTACAAAAGTACCGCAAATCTAATACCCGGCTTTATACAGAAGTACCGAAATGCCAACGTTGTCTATATGCAGATGACATATACTTTTTGGGCTGACTCTCAGCCAAGATTTAACGTCCATGTGTCTCCTCCGGTCGCGAGGTGCAGACGAATGCATCACGCCACCGGGCTCGACATGCAGATGACATAGCGGTCACTCATCATGTCCTGGATGCGAAGCATATTCCGTCTCGGGCTGAGGTTTTCCTTATCTTCAGAAGGCTATAACTGAACTTTATGAAGGGCAAGGCTGTTACATTCACACGAGAGTGTCGATTGCCTGTCAAAAACGTATATACGTTGCGGCGGCCAATTTCTTTTCGGTATCTTGCGTTTCGGCTTCACTATACAGGGAAGACCTTTACGGCGCACATCGAAAACACAGCACACAGCTCTCGTCTCTCTTAGGGAAAGGAAGGCGTCGGACGACGACTGTCCGTTCCGACGGCAGTGGCACTCTTCTACCCGAGGGTTGTTCCAAGGCTGATGTATAAACTTGACAAAGTTTAGAGACACCTCATTCGGGCAAACCCCGGTTTGCGTGAGAGGTATTTCACATTGTACATAAAGCGAGTACATCGCTTGTCAATGCGGTTGAGGAGCCGCTTCGTGACCCCATAGCAGTCTGTGCGCCGGGCGCCGGTTTTTGTGTGTGTGTGACAGTCGGCACGTCTATATCAGATACATATAATTATTGGCTATATTAATCTGATTTGTTCAAATACAAACTTCCACGAGGAGTACACAGGGGAACTATCGACTGCGCTCCCAATCGTGTGCGAGGAGGGAAGACTGTGCATACAGACATTACGCCAGTTATAATCAACCAAGATATATCGATGAAAATAATAAGTTACGGCGAATAAACGTAAATTTATATTAAACGCCAATGTAGGCGGCTTTTTTATAAGTATTCGCCGTAAAAGCACTTGTGCAAGGTGCTCGTAAATAATCAGGCAATAAGACACCTAGCTACGGTGCTAATTTTATCTCTGTCAGATGCGCTATAAACTTTTTCCGTTAAAAACTAGGAAAATACTAGTAGACGAAACGTTTTTAAAATTGACTACCCCTACTAAGTATGGGGACGCTCATCTCGCCGGTATTAAGAATCAGGCGTTTTTAAACCTCAATACACTAGAAGTAAGAAATTACATAAGCTCTGTAACGTTCACTTCTAACGTTGTTTTTCACCTGATATTTTTTTTGGCCAGAGGATCTGAGCTTGTTTCTTTGCTCTTCTGCCTTGTGGTTCGCGACTATATATATATATATATACTATATATATATATATATATATATATATATATATATATATATATATATATATATATAGCCGCGAGCCCGATCCGTGATATATATATATATATATATATATCACAGACGTTTCAAATATGACATACATTAATTTACAACATTTGTTTATGCTGGTTAAACAATGCATTGAAGTGGTATAATCAGTGCCTAGAAGATTATGTAGGAATGTACAGTAGTGCACCATGTAAATTCGCTGCGTGATTGGCCGATGAGACAAAGTTATTTGAATAAAAATCGCTCTCCGGCTAAATAATTTTGATGGCCAATAGCTGTTTTGGTATGCTAATTCACGTTTCACTTCTTTTGAGAGGGAGATGGCGGTAATGAATCCGAGTCGGCGCTGACTCGACTTAACTTTATGAAGTGACGTGAATGAATACATTCTATGAATGATGTAGACCTACTTAAAATGCGCAAACACAACGTAGTGCGATAATGAAAATTCTGAGATAAGTGGAAATTATGCTTGCACAAAAGTCTCAAATTCGAGTATCATTCATATTTGATAGATAAATATTTACTTGCTAACGTGTTTGACTTGCTAATGCGCATAGGTATGCGGGGCTAACGCGTGAGATCCTGATTGAACCAACGAGATGACATGCTGCTTATACAGACATCTGTGCTTCGTCAGTCATAAATCACCCCAAAGTTTGTTTTGTTTTTTGATCGTCGGCTAGACGTCTCACTAGGCGACGAAGACGAGACGTGAGCTCAAATTGGATTTAGCATCTGCTAATCGTTGTCCTAGCCAATCACTGCACCCGGAGGACAGGTGTGCCTCCCTCCCAGCGTGTCATGGAACAGACAAACAGTTAAGCCGCGCACTTCGAGTGAACGCCGAGGAAGCTGTTGCAGTTCCACTTCGCTTTCAGTGTACTTTCAGCTAACTCCACTTCGAAGTCTCAGTCTAGGATTAGCATCGGCCTTCCTAGTTACAAGCAATGCCAGGCGCAGAACCACTTAGTAGGTCCTTCGGCAATGGCTCGTTCGTTCTGCGATTAGCTACGTTTACTGTAAGTGTTATATATATATATATATATATATATATATATATATATATATATATGTCAAGTGTCTGTGTGTGTAAAATCATGTTATACGCTCGGATTACGGCAACAAATGTTGATATTGAATTGGACTGAAAGTTTAATATTTGGCCCTCAAAGAAAGAGAATAACAAAACATCATGTGCAATGACTTTACTACGAAAATGTTCTACAGTAGGTAGACGCTAAAACCGACAGAAGAATGCACCAGATAGAAATGTCCGGTCCTGCCATTGTTAAAGAGCGCAAAATCTGCCTTAACAGATCATACGCACGCAGGTTTGCAATATTTAAAACGAAAGTGAATTTTTCAGTATAAACCATACCATGTGGTCACAAGAGAAGGCTTCAATGAGCCAATTGGCGGAATGTTTGGAAAGGTCGTCGACGTACTTTCCAGTTACCTCAAGATAGAGTAAGTATTTCTCGACGGCATTTTAAACAACATATCTATTTTCTTAAAATTTTTAAATTACAATTTTATTTTAAATTCACCTCTTACAGGATCAAAAAGATTTCGATTTAATAAACTAGGCAATTATTGACGTCAAGTATTACGCATTTACTAGGCCAAGTTTTTTGTATTTACTATATTTAATTGCCTGTACCGTGATTCCGATATCAAGTAGATTAAGTAGACACTTGCTTTACCCGTTTGCGACACAATCCTTTAATTTTTGACGCAAGTTAGGGTGGGCAATTTTCGAAATTATTGCCAACATGTTTTGGTGACGCTAATTGGGCGAAATTAAATAAAGTCAATAAACACTGTAATTGCAGGAATAACCTGAATTACTTGTTTAATAAATTACATAATATAGTTGTGTCACGGTTGTCATTAACTGCCACAAAAGTATTGAATGTTGTTAAAAATAATTTCTTAAATTGCTACTAAGACTACCTAAAAACGGTTCAACCTTTCTAAAAACGGCAATTGAGCTTCTACGACAAACACAATTTAGGAGAATATGCATGAAACTAGATTTCTATTCTGAAAAACTACATGGCGGGATTTTAAGCGGTTTTGAGAGAAAAACAAACTGGAACTCTGTAAGACAAAACTTCACAGACGGACCAAACTTTCATTTGGACCAATGTGTATAGGCAGAAAATACCGTACTGCCATATGACGTGCGCAACTTGGTACGGTTTTTATTCCAAACTTGTACAAACGAAGAATATTATGTACCCGAAGAATGTTGCCTTCTTGTAATTGACACATGGACTGTCTATATATGAAGTGTGAATATTGGAATATTTATAAATTGAAAAACATAACTACATGTCCTATGCGAAAAAAATAGAATTTTCCAAACTGATTGATTTTGGCCTGCCAACGTAGCGGTCATTGTGTTCTATCAATTGCGACTGCTGTGAGGCACTTTCTCCAAGATAATGGCACAGGCTTATAGGCAGGATCGTAAATATTAAACATTCGTGTACACAAGACGTCTTGCTAGACGTAACATGACAGATTATACACCACGTCACCATCAACATTTTGTCAATAGTTAAACCTAATTTTGAGTTAATAATATTGACAATAAATTATATCTATAAAGCAATGATCTCAAATAATAAATTAGTTGTATAAAGCAAATAACATTATTGCAGTCACTAACGTTGCTAGCCATTTACCACGTGAAGGCATCGTTGATAACGCTGGCATGTACAATTTTGAGAGGAAGCAGGGCGCCTCGCAGCGAGGTCGGTTCGCTTGAATACAGGCGATGTCAATTTGCGTAATCCTCTATAGGAGTGAGTCAAAATGAGTGCAGACACAAAGTATTGATATAGATTGCCATAATAAAATAAAGAAACAGCATAATCAATCACAAACATAATAACATTCTATAGATCAAGTTCTGTACTAATGACGTAATGTTTTCCTAAGTTATGAGGTAATTGACGGGGGTTCGTGGGGAAGAAAATTGGACAATGGATCGTGGAATGGAGCGACCGGTTTCCTCGCACGAAACGTAAGTAGCACACCGTCCCCATTGCGCTCCTTATATATATATATATATATGATATCTAGGGGTCTTGGCGGTCCAACATCCAACCTCTGGGGTCGAGTTTCACACGGCTCGAGAGGAAAAACACATGGCATTCGTAGCAACAGTGCGCAACTGCATTTACCCTCTTACACTATATATATATATATATATAGTGATGATTTATTAGTCATTTACAATACGTTTGCACATTCGGCAGTGCTCGCCTTAAGACAAAGTTTGGTGAAAGGGTGTCACGTGAAGTTAAGATCCAGCTGTTCTTGACTGTTTGCAGCCCCGGCTCTTATGGACTCGCTGCGAGCAGTATATTCCTAAAGCCCCTTGCAACGTTAAAACTGTGAGATCCATAAGATTCCTCTTCGTGACGCCGAGCCCCAAGAGCGTACTCGTAGATTCGGAGTCCCATACACCACTCATAGAGAAAGTGATTGATCCGAATCTCCGAGGTTCTTGCAGGTCGGGGAGGCCGCGCTCTTAGGAACTCGATGTCATATTTGGTGATCTTGTCCTGCCGCGCTCTTGCCGGGTCCCTGTTCGGGCCGCAAACCCCGGCATCTAAAACCCAGATTTCGGTAGGTGTTGTTATTACGAGGTCGGGCTTCAGACCCGGCGCGCCCGGTCGACAAAATACTCGCTCACGAGCCACCTCATGACCCCTCACGGGAACGCCACGCGATCACAGACGATGTCTCTTTATAGTTTGCTTGTGTGATGTATCGCACATTTAAGCGACATTAGCCAACGTCTCAGGCGCATGACATCCGTGCCTATAACGTTTATTGTAGCCCGGGCGTCCCCTGACCAATCTGGCACGCATTGGTAGTGCGTTGATCCTGAGCTTTAGTAGGTTTAAATACTCCTTACGAGATAGGTAGGGCATGCCCTTAATCCAGCAATGTACAAAGAGCGTTTCATCTTTTTTTTTTAATAAGCCCCATCAAACGTGTTATGTAGTTGTTGAGACCAGTGTTGCGTAGTGGTCTCAATGGATGTTCCCGAGAGCCCGCAGAGAAGTCTTGTTTTTGCAAGGTCTTTTTTGAATTGCTCGGTGGCATCCATTGCACCCCAGGGTGCGTGGAACGTTGTAGTACTGTTAGACGGAAGAGGCGGAGTCTGGGGATAAATGTTTGGAGGCAGAGGATCTCCAGACCGCCGTGTGCTGTGTGCGTGTAGAGGTAGGCGTTCGGCACCGATTTTTCGAGCTTAAGCCATTTCGACTTAACAACTTTTCTGATATCTTTGTCTAGGTGGCTAAAGAGTGTGTGAGATGGTCTGGGACCGTGGGCCAGTTTATATAGAAGGTGGGAAATGAGAAAGTCTTTCAAAAATATAGTGGGTTTGAGGGAAGTTATCGTGAGTCTGCTGAGTAAATTAAGGAGTATATCCATGGTAGAGTCAACTCTGCCATTGCTGTCAAAGTCAACTCCCAGATATCTCCATCAATCGCTCATACCTTAAGCTAGCAAGTGCCGCTCTCCAACGTTGAATTCTGGTACGGTATTAATAAAACCTTTACCGTCCTATTAAATAGGTGGGAGATAGTAAAGGTTTTATTAGTATTCATTTCAAGGCCTCGGAATTTCAAAAGGGGGTCCGAAATACTAAGAAGCCGTTGAGGAGTAGATGTCGTGGAGGCTAGGGGGATGAGATCATCAGAAGCCCATAAGGCGGAAGTCACCAGTTGGTACCCGATATTAGTTTTATCTAACTTTGATAGAATGCCTTCAAGAACTAGATTAAATAAAAGGGGGGCAGAGGGTCTCCCTCCCTAACACCCGTAGAGGACCGAAAAGTGCGACATTCTTGTCCAAATTCTATGAGACTTTTTGATTATATATATATATATATATATATAGATAGATACATTCAAGATTCAAAACGTGGTTTATTATAGGAACTGCATAATACAATGCTATGCTGCAATATGTATATATATTTATATATATATACAAGAATGTTTGCAATATACAAGCCAACACAATAACGTGCCCTTTTCTTGTTGTGGCATATCTAAATTTTCAGGAAGCTGATATTCTGCTGTGCACTACAATGCCCTCTGACGAAAGGTTCTCCATCGCTGCCCCTTCGCCGGTGCTGCATCCCATCGAGATCATCGTTCTTGCGGGCCGAAAAACGCGCTTTCTAAAAACTCCGTTCTCTCTCATCAATGGATTTAGCCCGCAGGTAAAACGCATTTCAGTAACGCCTTGCTCTATTCCATTGCATTATGATCATACCAATATGTTAAAAAAAAGACTGGTCAGTTATGTCTACTAAGCAGATGTACTCAGATGCGCCACCGAATCTACCGAAACTCTTGGCTTAATGTACTCTACAACCTCTGCGACACATTACAGTAACTCAAGACACCGTGTTTAAAATAGGTCTTAGGGTTACCACACATGTGCGGATCAATTTGTTCATACACCTTGGCACGAAACTAAGTTTTCCATGTATATGACTGAGTGCAGGTATGTTGTTTAAAGTACAATCTGTATCTAGTAATGACATTTTGACGTAATGGCCACTCATCTCCGTACATTTATTGAGGCGACATATGCATGCATTGAGGCATTCCAAATCGCGTGCTTCGATTATTTGCAGCTCAACCTTAGCGGCTTCAAAAACCCATTCGCGTGAATAAAATCGTCTTGTTTAATTCATTTTTGAAAAGAGGATGAAGTCACACGGTGTTAACTTAGGTAAAAAGCTACGTTATTTAATAGCTTGACTTCAGATGTGTTTATAAAGGCCCCAGTGTTTTCAATTCTGTGGGCTGGCAAGTTGTCGTGGTTCAGAAAGCATGTCCTACGAGACGCTTTGGATCTCCTCCTGGTAGGCGTAGTGAAAAAATTTGGTTGGTATTCTGTAGTATACCAATCCCTCGTCACCTTTGTCCAGTTCACGCCTCACCACAGTTCTACTTCTGAAGACGAAGGTGGCGACCTTCGTCTTGCCAGCCGCTCGTTGGCGCTTCTTTCTTGTGACTGGAGGCGCTCAAACGCCTGATTACTGCGAGCTCTGGGACGTGGGTAAAGAGTCAACAAATTGTACCCAAGTCTTATCCTCTGTGAGGAATCTTGAGAACAAAGAAGATCGGCCTTCGTCGAGTGTTATCAGAACTCCCGAGTCAGAAAGACCTGCCTCTATTTTCCGTCCTGTGACAAATTACGAGAGCACGGCATTCCAGCCCAAAGTCGCCTCTAGCTATGCATATGTTACGTTTGAGTTCTCTTCAATAGCAGCCTACGCACGGTCTACTTTGCCTCGTCCGTTCCTGTTTTAAAACGTCCTGCCATGAGGTCTGTCGCACAGATTGAAATATCCAGTTCGATACTTTTCTTTGGCGGAAGACTCGACTTGAATGTTCTAACCAAACATCAACAAACATAGCGCCATCTGCCGGAACGCTGGATTTAGCGGATCTGCCGGAACGCTAATCGTAGTTTACTACGCGGGAAAATGCGAACACTTTTTTAGAATTCCCATGAAAAGAAGTAAATAAATATAAATCAGCTGATTATGCTGCCTTAAAGAGAACGAAGTTCCTAAAGTTAATAGGAAATTGCCATGTGTCTACCGTACACTTGCTCTTTGACTAAGGAACCTTGTCCTCCATTCAATTAAAGCTCTAGTTCTGAAAAGTCTACTTTGCATAGGTACTCTGGATAGTGCAGCGTAAGCAAGAGGAAGCGGTTTACCTTCCTCGCAACACAGTGTGGAATAATTTGGTATGCCTGTATATTCTGCAGTTTGCAGTTGGTCCTACCGCAAAGTGAAGTACCGCGTTTACTGAAGACAACTCGAGTGCATATAAAATGCAGTGTCACGCGGGCAGAACCATATTTGGCGCCTCTAATATGCGAGTCATTTTTAAATGAGTCTAATGCAAACATTTTCTTTATATCATGGCTTTATACTGAATATTTTGCGTATCTCCGCATACGGGATGCGAGCTTAGTGTCCCGGATGCGGCGTATATTTTTACTTAAAGATTGGGTTTAGAGAACATCGCGATTTTATTATCTGCACCTGGATACTGGCTATTGAAATACCACAGCAACATACGGTTTAAAATTATTCAATTCTTTTTAAAGACAATTTTTTTTACTATCCTACCAAGTTAAGTAAATAGTAACTAGTAAATTAGTATTGGAAATGCATTCAAGCATGCCTTCTTGCGACGTTATGTGAATCTCCAGCACGTTTAGCCACGCACTAAGGCTAATGTCCGCGTTTCGCCTAGAGGAAGAGGTAACTAGGATCTATTTTCGACTATTTTTCCTATTGCTCAATTGCCTATGTGACTTGAAAAAGCTAATTGTACTAATTGGTCACACTTGTGTGTAATGCAAAATAACGGATTGATAAAATAAATAAACGAAATCGATAAAATGATAAATGGTCATTGATGAGTGGAATATAACGTCACCACACAGGTTGACTGAGATGCCATCGCAACAGATGATAATGCAATATGATGAAAAATAATGTGAATAAAAATAACAGAGCGAGAGAAACGCTTCATATGTTTTCGAAAGAAAGATATCTATACGCCACAAGGACGTGTGAAGGGACCGATACGAATAAAAGACAGAGTTTCTGCCGCCTAATACAGGATATCAGGAATAATTTAACAGGACTAAACCTACAGATCATACGATTAAAGTTTCTAGCTGTCAGTCCCCTCTCTACTCCCCTGTTTACAACCTAGCCAACCGACCGCCAAGCGATACTAGTCACTGCTATGCCTACCGTAGCGTACAATGTACATATTGGCAGTTACCATTAGTAGTTATCTTGTTTAGTTAGAAATAATTGTGTTTGTTAAAAGTGTTGTTTTTAGTGTAACTTTTCATAAGTACACACTAACAACAACATTTCTAACAAACGACTATAAAAGTGTTCCGGGCTTATAAAGAAATACTTATACATGCTGGCAGAATCAGAATTGTCACTTCTAGCATGCTAGACATATTGTATATTAGTCTAAAGCGAATGTTTTTATATCATGGCTTTGTACTGGATATTTAGCGACCGTAGTATTCTGTATGCGGCGTACTTGTTTATTTAAAGGTTCGGTTTAAAGGACGACGCGCTTATATTATTTGCAAGTTATAAATGTAGGACCAATAGATGGAAAAGCTATTAAACAAGGGCCTGTATGTGTAAAAATGTTTGAATAACATGCCTTTATTGTCTTATGGTATGCACTTGCAAAGGTGTGGTTGCTGCTTATCTTCACTGCGCTATTTTTGGCCGGTGCAATGGCACTCGTGCATAGACTGCTGAACGATTCCCCAGGGCTGTTTACTCTGCTAAACAGTTACATTCTGCGTCTTTTTGCAAGCACTTGGGGAGTCGGTAAGTGAACTCAAGAAATTAGCAACAAATAGTACGTGACTTACGCAAAGTGCATAATTGTTACTAATGTAATTATTAACACTAATATCATTATACGTAGCCCATTATTATTGCAGACAAAATAATCAACAGTGTAGACACTTCTTGCAATTTTTCCATACATGCATATATTTATATCTAGAGCTCATGTATATAATTAATGATCTATACTTGCTCTATACCTGTGCTGTGTTTGCACTAGATGGCACCTATTTGTACCCTACGAAGAACACACCGTTAGGAAGTTGTACTTGGTCAGAAAACCTTTTTTAGTATATAAAACATTGAAGGGCAACTTAAATCGTAGAGCTGTTATCTCGAACAGCCACTTGGGCTGGCGGTCAATAAGCGGAACCAGAGTAACCGGTCGTTTCTTTACAGGCACCCGGGGGTCTATGACGTCTGATACGCTCCGTATTTTATGGATATCATGGTTGCTGGGTGTCACCATGATTCTTATGCACTCTTTTGCAGGAAACCTTAAGGTAGGTATCTCGTTTGACCTATAGAATAAAAACCGCTTGCGTATGTCTAACAAGAAAATATTTGCTATTTGAATTTAAGGGGAACAGGTAACGCAACGCAATGTTGTGCAGAGAACTATACAATAGTTAAAACATCACATGTGATCACACCAGAAAGCAATTTAGTTTTTTTCTACAAATATTCTCGTTTTTGGTCGTGATAATTCCATAGAGATGATAGGAAAAACCAAGTCTAACTTATCTGATACGCGAGATTAGTGCAAATAGCGTATTATGTATGTTGTAGACTTTCTCTGTATGTATTTTTCTGTTTCTTGCGTTGTTGTCTCTTGCAACGATCACAACTGTGAATTACAATATTCTGACCGGTGCTAACTAAGTTTGAGCCACCAGTTAATGGTCAATTGAGCAGTAATAGTGACTTGATATAAATTGATATGAAATCTATTTAACAGTAATCAGGTATTGATTTTAGTCGTAATTAGCAACCTGGATATTACGATCATATCGCGAGAATGTTGCTTGATTCGGGCGACAATGTAAGCGCGATGTTATATTTGCAGGGCAAACTGCTGATTAAAGAGGAGGCTCCTCGCATCACTGGGCTTTTGGATCTCTACAAGCGACCACGGATGAAGATTTACCTACCAATAAATAGTTTAGAGAATATGCTGAAGGTGTGTATCTAAATGTTTTTTCCTGGAATTTGCACAGCCAATCATTAGCAATCAATCAATCAATCAATCAATTCAAGTAGCAGCTTCGAGATGTTACAAGAAACCGTGCTAGAAAAGATGCTAAAGCCGAATGTATAAATTGAGTTGTTTTGAAGGTCGACTTGACAGTTGAAAGCCACCCAATCAACACTTCGCTTAAAAGTTAGGTGCTTGTATAATTGCGTACAGACAGCATAGAGGTCCTGAGGTGCAGGAAATATCTTGCCTCTCCCTCAGAGTTGCATCTCTGCTCATGCACATAATGCCCTACCACTGAGAAAGACGGGCGTGAGAAAACACACACAAAAGAGTCTATTAGAGAAAAGATCTACAGTAGCGAGTAATAAATGCCGCTGATATAAAAGGGTGACATGTGTATTTAGGTATACATGCCAAGCGAACAATAAACCAAATAAATAACCCTAGCGGTTCTGCTTGTATAGAGCGAGATTCCATTATAAAATCGAACAGTTAAGACACTACGTCATTAACCGCCTGATTACAGTCCTCAGAGGCAGCCTATGTACGCAGCATATACCGCCGCATTGTGCATGAACATCGGACCGCGCTTCCGGTGCGCGAAATTCTTCAGCCCAAACCGCTCAGTATGATTCTGTCCGGCCAAGCCGTACTTCTTATGAGTCGGCCCGCAGCCGCACGGGCGGTGAGCAGCGAGTGCAAACGGCTGACGCAGGGCGAATACTATACTGGCCGCGATACGATGTTCTCGTTCCTGGCCTCGATCTTCTACAACCGTCGAATGCCCATCGAACTTCAAACAGCCGTCAGCCACGTGTGAGCACGCTCGCCATTGGTTGCCACTGTTGCACCATACCTTTACGGCAAAGTAGGACTACCTATTCTTCTTATTGTTCGGTAGCGATATTTGAACACGGGCACTGATTCGTATAAACATATACGAGTATACCACACAAAATGCGTTGGCAATAGCAACCATTTGCAAGCGGTGGACTTTGCGAGGTTTGATGAGTAGCCCAGCGATATGGGGTATTATCAATATATGTTTTGCGGCATATTCTTATTCGAGTCGAGTTCTTGTTCTTGGAATACTGTACAATCATATGAGATACATATTAAAGCGCTTTCGAACATGATTCAGCACCATGCTAAATCAATCAAAATATAAATAAAACACACATATTTACGTGAGCTTACCCTACTAGTCAAGGTTAACAAGTTAACACTTTTACGATATCGCTCCTTACGTTCACTGGCTCGCACAAAGCGGTAAGAGCCGATATAACGCGTTAATAATTATATTGTTTGCTTTTGTCTCCACCTGTGGGCGATTTTCTTAGCGATTATGGGTCTTAATAACTCTCGAAGAAAGCCCTCAAAAGTATTTTATAAAAAAATCTAACAAGTCGAGAGGTAAGGTTAGCACGCAAGCATACGTTACGCGTCATGTAGATGACTGTCACAAGCTCAGTTGGCGTATTTATCATTGTAACAAAGAATGACTGCACCTTTACAGTCTTTGGATTTTTTTAAACAGAGCGTTAGCGCAGCCGAATTACAATCACTAATAGAGGCGGTCTAAGAATATGGACGTGCGATATCGCTAAGGAACACGGTTGTATTGGTATGCATTTCCTATAATCTTTTGTTGTTGTTGCTGTTGTTGTTTTTGCCGGTTGCATGCGGGCCGCGAACAATGTAGAGTGACTCAACTCTACGAGGCTGGGTTCCTGATCAGGTGGTACGAGAGCGTAGCCGGAAAGTGGAGCGGCTGTACCGCGACCGGCACCAGCGGCATCGGCTACGACGACCAGCCGGACCCACTTCAGCTATCCGACATGGAGGGCGTCTTTTACATCGGTTTGATCGGCCATGCTGTGGCCACACTTGCTTTGCTCACTGAAATCATTTCGCTCAGAAGACGCTCGACGCCAGGACGGAAACAGCTGCCCGAATCCAGCAGACCTTGAGCCACAATTGTGCAGCATCGGCGACTGTTAGGAACTATTATACAACGATCATAATAATAACAAATACACACATCAAACACAGCTGTATAAAGTGGAATGATCGTTCGCTCATCATTCCTATTAAGCCAAGGCAGCAGAAACTGGTTCTTCTGGTCGAAAACAACAAGAGGTGAGATTGAACCACTAAGACCGGAGATTGGCGGCAGTCACCTATGCGTGCAACCATTTTGTCAACTGTTCGTGAATGGATCAACGATAGCATGACAATAGTAGTTCTTTGCCATATATTCGATATTGTCTGCCCTACCACTCATAGTCCGGTGTTGGAACCCGGTCGAGTACCACTGTTGGAAGTGTGTACAGTCCGACAAACTTTCTAGTGGCGGAGATGATACCGAGCACGATGGCTTAGTGGCAAAAGCCTTTGCCTTGCATTCGGGAGGCCTGCGTTCGAGACCCAGACCGGCCACTTCTAAATTGATTTCCATGGTTCCCAGTTTAAACAAGGTGAATGCCGGAGTTGATAAAAATCGGAAAAAAAACGGGGAGCACAGATGTCTCAAGAAAAAGAGATGGTGCATTACCATACAACCCCCCCTCATTAAAAAAAAGATGCGCACGCTCAACTCGCACGCATCACGGTCAGTCACAGAGCCGAAAGAGAGTTACAGTTACGTTCGCTAATCTTGAGTCAATTAACAGCAATATTAACAATACGGAAGGCGATTGGATACTCGGGCATAGATGCCACATCAATGCGATTTTTCAGTGCAGATTTGGGCGTGTTAAACTTATGGAAAATAAAGAAAAGTAATGCATAAGAATGGAAATCGTCATCATTTCTCAGCTGCCGTATAGCTAAGACAAGAGATCCTGTCTCAGTTGCAGCAGATCGAAAGTGAAACCACGTTCGGCAAGATAGATGTATGGGTAAAAATCGACCACAAAAAAAATCCTCATATGTGGTAGCTGTTTGCACTTGTATTCGTTTGCCACCACACTGCCGCCATACAATGGAGGCATTTTAATTTGGCTTTGCCTTTGTCGCAGTCAAGTTTCGTTGCACGCTAGTCAGCGGCAGCACAGGATTATCTCTGTAGTGGCGGTGGTGGCGGCGCCGTTGTCTTGACGATGAGCCATTTTTGCACTAATAACTGTCCCTCCCTGCACCCTGAAGATTGTGCCGACAGGCGGACAGACAGATAGACACGCATAGTTGCCAGTACTCACTAACAAGCATGACGAGCTCTTGGCTTCTCATCTCCCTCCGATCAAGACACTCCTGGAGACTGCGATGGGATGCCACTGGCCGATGGCCGAACACTGAACACATGGAGCGGACCAGCAAGGGGAGACTAGCGGCTAGAGAGGCAGAGCCTGAGTAGGAGAAACAGGACGGGAGAGAGCGGAGAGAGAGAAAGAGATAGGAAGGGATAACATGCGGGAGAGAGGGATAACATGCGGAGAGATAACGGAGGAGAGACAGAGAGAGAAGGGAGATGGCATGCGGGCGATTGCAGTGAAACGTTTTAATGATGCCGCCAACGAAGCGAAGGCGGACCATTGGCACCTCGTTGTCATGGCGTATAGTCGACAGTCACTCGCCGCTTTCCCGTGCACCTCCGTTATGTGGGAGTTGTCGCGCGCGCCTGTGTCCAGTTCGTTGATCACTCACACACATATATATATGTATATATATATATATATATGCGCACCCATCCGCCAAAGACGGCAGCACCAATATCACCATCGGTGTACAAGGATTTGCCTGTTCCTCTCTCTCTCTCTCTCCATCTAACTACCTACCTATTTCTCTCTCCCCCTATCTCCCTACCTTCCTTTCATGCTATATCGTTCTGTATGCGCGCCTGCCTTTCTCTCTCTCTCACTTGCTTGTTTGGTTTCTACGTAGATGGCTCATCGTGTCGTTTCAGTTCCATCGTTTATCTCCGTGTCTATCGTGGTCTATGGTATCTTAGCGGTGGTAGCCGTTGGAGGAGTACTGTAGTACTTGTGGGAGGAATACTGCGGGCGCTAACCCACAGGAGTAGCGGCGCAGGGGTCGAAATCGAATTAAGTTCGCCTCAGGTAGCACACAGCATGCGAGTGGCCGTGTGCAAGGCCGTGTCCTCTAGCGCCCTCTCGACTGAGAGTACCCCCGACTGCTTTTTCTCTTCCCGTCCCTCTCCGATGCTTTTCATTTCTCCTGCGACTGTTGGCGACTTGCTTCGTTGACTGGCCAGCAGCATCTTCAACAGCATCATCAACATCGTTCTCGCTTCAAGTCTCATTGCTACGAGGAGCACAGATTGTTTCCCACAGCACCCTGGGTGTCATGCGTCGGCCATAAGCGTTATGCGTGGCCCACCGCCACCCACGCTATTACTATTGGCGCTGCCACTGAAAAACCGGCTGAACCAAAGACGCGTCATCATTATCACTATTTTAAATTCTATTCACATATTAGAGCTAATGTCAAATAATAAGCGTCGTGCATCGACGTTTTTTTATAAATCTAATCGGGGTGCTGTAACCTTTGTTTTGCGGAGATAAAGCATGTTCATAAGGATGGATACAATACGCTGAAACACGCATCTTGCTTTCTATATATAAATATAGAAAAACAGCCCTTAGCAGCAAACATCTTGTGACGGAATCTACCTCTCTACGTCAAGTCCGACATGGGATAGCCTTCCTGTGTGGAAGCAGAGATGACAGAAGGAGAGCCCAATATGGAACGCACTCTTCTGAACTCGACGTGTCTGTAATGGCATGTGTCTCAATGCCTCGTACTTGTTTCGGCCTTTTGCTTAGGTGTTTATTTCTGTAAGCCAGGCCAACATCGAGTCCTTGTCATGGCGGATGATGCAATAACGAGGCGCAATGTCAATCGACCCACCAATCTGTTTCCGTTGAGATCCTGAGGGCCCGCATAATCGGCTCGGATATCGGAGCCGCTAGCATCGAACAGGCTCTACCAGTGCAGCGCGCTGCCACTGTGCAAAATGCGAAAGATGAATTGAAAAGCTGGCTGCTTCCAAATTAGAAAGCTTCTCGCTTCAAAATCTTGGTATGGCGGACAGCAGGGGGTTTGCTTCGCGAGGCCCGGGGGAGGGTGGGGGATGCTGTGCGAACCAGAGGTGCGCGAAGAAACCCTGTGGGAGAGCAAAAGGCTCGAACACCCCGCGCCGACATCCAATTAGTACATTACAATGGCACGTGTCACACGCCAACCAGACAAGCCGATTGCGTTCAATACATTGGGTCAGAACACGGCGTCACGACACTCGTAAGCGTGCCACACGATGCTTCAGCTCGACTTGATATAAGTGCTCTACACACTACAAAGCGTCATGTCGAAATATACAAGCAGATGCATACAAATAAAATGATATAGTAGTCTATTGAGTTGATAACCTGAATCTGCTATACAATCTTGTCAGAAAAAAAAATTTGTGGCGTAATCTGTCTCAATCTCATAGCCATGTATTCTGGCTCACTAAAAAAGAAAACAAGAAGACCAGACCACATTTCCTGCCGATACGATCTCCTGTACTATAACC
Organism: Dermanyssus gallinae; assembly: GCA_003439945.1. NCBI lineage: Eukaryota > Metazoa > Arthropoda > Arachnida > Mesostigmata > Dermanyssidae > Dermanyssus > Dermanyssus gallinae. The sequence continues at coordinate 33,427 of QVRM01000855.1, forward strand.
GTATGCTTGTCGCGTTGTACCTCACGGATATTGCGCGTGCGTTGGCAGTGACGATTTGAAGTGTCGAAGACAAGAAGAAGATTAGACATAATCAATAGTAGCACTTTCTAACAGTGTTGTGTTGAGGTCGATTTTTTACTAGAATCGAAGCTGACTAATACATAACAGAGCAATGTCGTCTCGTTAAGAAGTGCTTGGCAAGGGCTGGGTCGATTTTCATAGGACACCGTTAGGTGAAATATCTCATCTGCGGCTTCAGTCTCCAAGTAAATTAAAGCAACGCCAACGCGATCGCTCGTATTAGCAATCTGCCCGGAAATAAAAGCGAATGGCAAATAGTATAGCTTGGAATAATACAAAAATCCACATTCTGTAAAACACTGGTTCATTTGAGTACTCCATCTAAGACGCGTTCTCTTAAATTTAGCTGATGAAACGGAAACGGTTAGTTGCGTGTAAGCAACGCAGAAAATATGAACGCATTTGTTAGGAGTTTTATAAAACGCAAGCAGGCCTTGTGCGCAATAACCAAATTGCCCATCTTCGAAATGCCCACGTCCCTGAACACTGAATTTTACAAGTCGGTGTTTATAGAACAACCACAAGGATGCACACTTTTCAGGGACCGTTACGTTACCATGTTTATGATGGTCGGGGTGCGGTAAAACAACGGCGTTACGGAAATTATATCAATCGCATTGAACCACTATCAATACAGTACCAAAATTATATATATGGTGCTCCTTTAAAATATATATTATTTAAAAACAAGTTGAAATAGACTGATTCTACCGTTTAAGTGAACTTTTAAGTTACCTAAACATTCAAATCAAGCATCACATTCTGAAAATCTACCTTAATCTTGAGTTAAGGTATCATCACATCAAGTTTGTCATATACCCACACGTGTAGAGTTGATAAGGATAGTATACTTCGACAGCAATAGAAAACGGCTAATGAATCCTCTATATATATATATATATATATATATATATATATATATATATATATTTGTGAGACAGTTCAAGCTTATCAGTTGTCAAGTCATTGCCACCTAGTGCATCGTGCTCCCGCTTCAGAATTGTGCTTCAGAGAAACCCCTCGATTGCAACTACTGACAAGTATATAAATCTAATTTTACTTTTCCATGCTATATATAAGTAGATCGATTAGGCGGCGTACAATAGGAAGACGTCCTATTTCGGCAGGCTCATATGGTATGATCCTTACCTTATGGCCATAAAGGCATTGTTGTCCGCGAGCCGACGCGGCCCTTGTAAGATTTATAGCGATAGTAGACATTCAAATTGTTGTGGTTTTTATGGCCTACGTTTAACTACCTGCTAGAAACGACAATATAATATTATAATAGCTATACAGCGCGGCGTCTATAATCCGTTAATGGTTGCCTCTCCAAACGCACATTTTACACGTAATATGCGTGAGATTGAGAATATATATATATATATATATATATATATATACATACCAGTCCTTGAAAAACACGGTTTGAATGCTATAGAAACGAGCGGTTTGCTGTCGTTGAACAAGACTTACCTTCATAAGTAAACGGAAGAGAAGGGGAACTATGGTGAGTGCGGCTGCCATCAGGGGTGTAGGTCCTCTCGGCCTTAACGCATACAGCCGCCGGCTCTCCAAGTTCCTGGTGGTGGGAATGACTGGGAATAGGGCCGGCCGGGTTTAGGTGGTTTAGCGGGGGTAGGTTGGTCACTGGGGTTTGGGTGATAGGTAGGTCGTAAGCTTTTGAAGGATAACACTCTGCACTCATCCACGAATTAGGATCCAGTGGCGCAATTGATTGGCAATCACCCACAAGGCCTCCACAGGTGTAGTCACTGCACATTGGCGCCAGCATCAGCTGCCCTCCTGAAACGCACCATGCACACATAGGGTAGTAGCTATTGAGAGAGCGTCTAGCTTTCTATTGCGCACCATTGATCATCTGCGCATGCACGCGTCTTCTAACCGACCCGACCTCAAGACAACTTCAGATTAACTGGCTAGGTCTAACGGTCTAACAATCGAATGCATTGATAGCGGCAAAAGATAACTAACTAGAGCAGAGAAGGACGTGTTGTGTTTTCATGGTGCTCTGTCTGTCGGCTAAGTTAGTGGTGGTGGTGCTGCTGGCCGCTCACCATGTCCAACAGGTGGCACTGGACAATGTTGCGCGTTGCCGGTTGGACTCGGCACCCCAACGGGACCGCTTCCGTGAAAGTCGTCCATGGTGCGTACGGGACTTCGGGGTGGTTGGTAGAGAGATGGATGGTCGTCGCCGCTGCTGCTGCTGCTTTCACCACCACTACCACCACCGGTCAGCAGCAACGCGACTCTATGGGCCACGCGATCTAAAGGCTGGCACAGGATGCCAAACGTGAATTGTGGTTCTCGTCGTCGCCGCGTTGAGTTGCGTCTCTCGGCCAACCGAAGGCCGCGCCGAAGGAGCGGTTGCGAGGAGACGGGCCCTAGACCGTCACACGGCGATCCTCTCAGTGTGCTGCTGCTGCTGCTGTGGCGGCTGCACGCTGGTGCGGCCTGGACGCCGGCCTAAACGGAGGACATTGTCGCTGCTGTTGTCGCCGTCGTCGTCGTCGTCGGGCGCGTCGTTGTCGTTGTTATCCTCATGTGGCTCGTAGTGGCTTCACGGCGGCAACCAGCACGCCGGCTCATCGACTCAAGCCAAACGTCGGACTCCGACAATGGTGGTGACAATACTACTGCTGCCGCCGCCGCCGCCGACGACGACGAGGAAGAAGATGTGACTGCCGACTTCACCGGTTGCCACGAACGAACTGATCGCCGTGACGAGGCCTGGCAACAACCGAGCGACCCTTGTCGTAATCGTCGCCGCCCAGGGTCCGCCCAGGCCCGTCCTAGTCCGGGCCATCGACTAGTCCCGCCGAAGTGTCCCTCTTCTCCCTTGTCCTGGCCCTGCCCTTGTAAGGCCTTGTCACATACACATCAATGCTTTGTATGTGAACGTACGTCAGACAACGACCGCTAGGCAACTAGCGCTGGGCGGTGGCCCGACATCAGCCTAGACATCAGCCATCAGCTAGACGACGCTCCGCCTCTACACGAGGTCGCCAAGGACCGCCATACACAGGCCCCGCCCCTCGAGTGTTCGAGCGCCAAGACTATCAGCCGTTGACAATCGTCGGTTACGAACGACTTCTTCGAAGCCTTCCTCCAAACCATAAGTGCGATGAACACGGGAGCAGTGCTCACCTACCGTAAGATACTTCTATAGCACAGGGTCTAAACAAGAATCACAAGCCGAGTACTAAATTTAGCAATAACCAGAACAGAAGATATGAAATGAACGGGCAGCATTCAGAGCCTCGCAATCAGTCAAAGTGTTCAGTTGAGTAAGATGCAATCAGTGAAGAGGTTTCAGTTAAGTTTTCTGCTTCACCTTCATGAGATGCGCGCTGAGAGTCAGTGTTCTGTCTAACAGTGTTTTTAAGTTGTTTGCAAAACAATTGCTTACGCCTTGATCACAGAGACGATAGTATGTTGTCAAACTATGTATGAATTGACTACGCAATAACTTCAAACAGTGACTCTAGTTGTTTAAATCCTCATTTAAGAGTATCCCTGATTATCGCAGGCTGAGTAAAAAAGGAAATGGTTTGTAGTTGTTATCGAGCTCGGTGGCGTGGAGCATTCGCGTGCGGCTCGCGACCGGAGGAGACACATAAGTGCACGCGCTCGAACGCCACCGCTGCACATTTGTACTTATGGCGGTCCGTCTCACGAGCAATGCGGAAGCAGTTATAGAGACGTTCAATCCGAAAAAGTTTGGTTTGTAGTTTTTGCTTAAGAAATTTTCCGTCCGCTCTCAACGTCCATTGAAGGATATTTGCCAAATTAGCACGTTAGTTGATGTAGTGCAATTCCTTCGTGCTCTTATTGCTATCATATGAACACGTTTGAGAACATAATGATGCAGTTTGCCCAAAATAAAGGCAATTCCGTTTGGCGTAAATCATCAGGATCTATTCGGTAAGTACAGACTAATTTACAAAATGGATCTATTCTATAAAAACGTAGTTGCACGTATCACCCAGGTTAAGCGAACTGAAATAATAAAATCGTACGCGTTAAACATATTAAGCTTAATAAACTAAAAAATGTTTTCTGTATTGAGAGTCACTGGGTACCACATTTGGACTGCTTAACGGTCACTGATTTTCCTCCAAGGCTTCATTAGGTAACTCTAGCTGAGCACCTTCTAGAGCCGGAAACGTTTTGCGGCACTTTAGCTAAGGTTTCACAGAGGACCGAAATTTTCTTTGAGACGAGCGATACTCATATCATTAGCAGAGCAGAATTGAACTCGTTTTCATGTCATAAGGACGGGGACTCTAAGATAAATTAATGCCTGATGTTTGCCGCAATACTTTACTCATCCGGCAACAGGTGGGCAATGTAGTTTGTTAGGATTGCAGCGGTGGGAACTGTGTGCGTTCCTGGAAGCAGGAGGTGATCTGACGGGTGCCTCATGCCTCGGTTCGAATATTTCAGGTTGGAGACAACGCCCCGCCCATCGACGAGGCGGAGCCTCAAGCCGAGCTAGTGTTCCCCTCGCGCTCCTAAGTCACTATGAGGAGCGTTCGTATACCAGATCCCAACTTCAGGTCGCGGCCTCACTGCATAACTTGACAATTAGTACTTCAGCTTGTGGCTGTGGACAGCCTGTCGCTCTTTCATCTCATCAACCCCGTCTGTCTGCATTGCGCCCGGCCTATACATGTATATGTACGTATATAGACCGGGGGAGTTAAGGAGTCATTCCTCCCTCCTCCTTTCGCTTTATGTATATATATATATATATATATATATATATCCTACCAACTGGTCGTTGCTGAGTATTTTCATCGACGTTAAACTTACCGAGGTGCAGTAAAAGTACATAGGGATGCAGTAAAAGTAAATGGGGAAAACTTTTAAGAGGTGTATCACATACGCATCTAACGTTACGCCAATTCTCCTTAGGATAGTATATACTTCAATGAGCACGTGTAATCGGTATTATCTAGTGAGCGAACTTCAAAGTAGTTACAACAAAGGACAGCAATTAAAGATATATTTTATATTCCGGTATGTTCTAATATTCTGAGACGGTAAGTGTGTCTTTATCATTGAAATAGTTTTTTTTCTAGGTGCATAGGAGCATCGCAGAGCACAGTAGCGAATCGACGCTCATTTAAGTTTAATTTTTCAAGTTTTAAATGTGTTTTTTGAACGACATTTGACAACGGCATTTTATAACGCTTTAGTTCTCCGCAAAAATATAATACAATTAAAAAGGTGAGTAAAAAAGAGACGCGCACTTAAGAAGTTAGCCTCTTACAATAAAATGTCCTTACATTATCAGAGCATTGCGTAAAAATGAAAGCATATAACAAGCATCGTGCAGCATTTGATACTTGCGTGTCACGTCTCAATCCACGTCGTGCATGTGCTATTACACCTATTTTAAACCACACAATATACAAGAAATCTGCTAGGCGTTTCCCTAGGAAGTTCCGGCTGCCCTCGAGAGGTGGCTGGAAAAGCTAAAACATGCGATGTCACGCATTCACTTAGTAAAATCTCACCGAGGTTTTTTTTGTATTTCTCATTTTTGGTTCTACGTCTCAGTCATCTGTCCCAGCATGCAGACTGCTCGCTCGCTTTGGGACGACTCCTTATGCGACTTAACGACAACGTGCTAACTACAGTAGATGCGCTGTTGAACCTTAACCTTTCGGCAGAAGCACGCTAACAAGATTTGCTTCTCGTTCTTTGGAAGGGCCAAGGGTTGCCTGGTACTATTGTCCTACCGGAGATAGCTCTGACGCTGATAGGGCCTAGTGCGCCGTCCTCTCTAAAGGGGCGGGTGCATAGTTTCACGCTATGCCCTGTGCTCGGATCGGGATGCTGTTAGATGATGAGTCGATAAGGATCGCGGTCGGACTTTGCTTGGGGATGGACCCTGTGCCTGCGTCCGTCGAGACGCCGTCCGGCCGGACGCTACGGGCTGTCCTGTATCGTCAGCGCACGTAGGCAAGCCAGACACTAAGCTTTGAACGAAATTGTTTGTAGAGTCTTACGATCCAGTGGCCTACCGTGCGTCCCGGAACCCGTCGGACTGGATGAAGAAAGTGGGAAGAGACCTGACGGCCTGACCTAAACCCCGTTTGAGAACGGTTTGGGACGCGACAGTTACTGACTCATTAGCCCCTTCAGTGGTCAGAGCTGGCGCGGTCCGAGCCTGCTTCAGCTCTCGCCGAGGCAGACAAGGTGAGAAAGTACCAGAACATCGGGTATCCGTACGGGTTTTACCCACTTGCCTTCGAGACCCTGGGCAGGTCGGGCCCATCCACTCGCGGATTGCCACAGATGGTCGAGAAACGACTAGGGTAACGCCAGCGGTAATAGGGGAGCAGGTTAAGAACGATTTTCTTAGACAGCGTCTGACATCGCAAACAAAGAGACGCAAAGTAGTGGGGCGTCTAATCTTTTTAGGAATAGAGTTTCAAATTCCCGGCAGGCAGTATGAAAGACCATTATCACTAGACTTTAATACAAAATACAGTGTAAATGTTGCGGCACGTCTTGATGGTGGACCGGAAAGGTGAACGGGTAGAAACGTTACGAAACCCAACACCTCCTAAAAGAAATTACTTCTAGTGCATCGTTCTGTATTATTCTGGCTCTGCGGTGGATCTTATCATAGCCACCGCTCTAGATAAGGATCCAATAGTAGAGCACTAATAGTAACAAGGCTTTATACACAATAAATAGACCCGTCCTGGGGACAACAATCACCTATAAACTCTATTAGCGTTAACAACCAATCCGAAGCTGTTAAAAACGACAATTACCTTTTTCACATCTAGGAGTGATTCGAATAACGATTTGCACTGAACGATAGCCTCGTATCATCACCAACCAAATGTTGTTACTTAGAAATTGACAAGATCAGGAGTATAAATGGCCAGGTAACCTAGTCATGTGAAGTTCCGATATTGATTTGCCGCCATGAGGACTCAATCCGTCCAGGCCTAACTCTGCCTCGGGACCTACAACCTGAGAGATAAGATCGATCCCAGGCAACAGTTGTGATGCGCATGCGCGCATCCGCTACGGCGATGGACCCGAGGATACCCCAGAGAACGTAGTCAATTATGCCTATTTATATAGACAGATCAGTAAAAAAAGAATTGTTTTTTAAGCACAGACGACGTAAGAGTAATCGGATAAGACAACAAACGCCCTGAAACAAGATATAATTGACTCAATAATTCTTCTGAATTTCTCAAGGATCCGATGTGCGTATACCGTTTGAATCTTTTTATCATTTTAGCTTCAACCACTTTAGAATGCAGTTTACAGGTACCAACATGTATAGTTAAAAAATAAGTTACGAAAAATTTTGATCTGCGATAAGTTGTGCCCCGATGGCATTTATTCTATTTAAGGAAAACAGATTGTCGTTAAATGTTGTATGCTTCCAGTTTTGTTCTTCGTGTTGGAAATGCAGCGCATGTGTACGGAATAGTTTTATCGTTTTTGTGCTATCTCAGGACTGACCAGACCATGTTTAAATGTCTAGATAATGGACTGCAAAGTGAAATGCATGTCAGATCACTGTAAATTGCGCGATCAGTGAAGATAAACAACACATTCTCGTGAAGAGTTCTACGAAGTCTAGAAAGTAGACAGACCTGATGTATGTTCTAATTATATTCAGATGTTAAATATGGTGTTAAAAACAATGTATACTTAGGCATATATGACCCTTGAATAGCAGTGCTTTTGACTTGACTTGGATAACTGGGATCGCTACTTGTGTACAAGATAACATTTAAATAAACGAGACGGTCAAAAATAGTTGGTTTTATTAAGATTTACTAAAAAGTATTTATTTAAGAAATTATTTATCTGATGTAAGGTGGAAAATAACGACTTAGTTCTACATCAAGAGTATACCCTCTCTAGGGTGTATCTAGTAGGAACACATCATAGACAGCTAAGAATATTACTGATATTTTGTAATACAGATATAAATTGCAATTGCGGATTTTTTTTTCCTCGTTCCCCTCGTTTAGCGTACCGTTCCTGCTGGTTAGTGGCCTTTCTGTCTCGGGGATGATTGAAGTGTCTCTTAAGGCTAGTTCCTCGGTCCTAGGGGATCTGTCTAGAGAAGACTGTATGGCTGTGAAACTGTGGCTGCCGGCAAACACAAGGTAATTAACTTGATCAAAGGCTCCGTTATATTGAGGTTCACATAAAATTACTTTTCCAAGTTAATAAGTATTGCCATGTCTAGAGCCATTTTCAGTGGGTCATAATAGGTCATGCTTTAACTGAGGCAATCGGCCATTATTTTTAATGGCTTTATGGTTGGCTTAATGGGTTTTCATGGTTTCCAATTTAGACGAAGTGAATGCCAAAGTCGACTACAACAGGCCACAATCGGGTCAAAAAAACGGGAGCACAGATGCCTCAATAAAAGAGGTGCGTTATCATCCATTCGTAATAATTCTATTATTAAAGGGCTGAAAAGGTATTTCAAATATAAAATAATTTTGAAGATTTGTATGTTATTTTGTAAATCTTGCGTAATATTTTGATAAATCTAGAACAGTATATTGAGTTTAGTAATAGCTCTCAAAGGCTTCTTTCTTTGCTCGTCTCATATCAAAATACTGGATCCATTTATCCTTTATCTTAACAAACGACTGAACACTAATGTAAACCTCGGAACAAGTTTCTTTTTTGGTGTCATGATCTCAAAAATAAACTTGTTCCGTGATTTACATTAGTTTTTAGCCGGTTGTTAACAAAATTACATTTAATGACGACCTGGGTTAGAGAACCCGTAAGTACACGTTCATGCGGAGACAATTGTAACACTCCAAAGTGCTAACATAGCTGAATGAAAACAGTAAATAAATAGTAATTTAACGACGACTGTATTGTAATTATGTACCATCATGAACTGCAAATTTATTGCAAAATAAATATGTATGTTACATTTAATGCAGTTAACATAAAGACTGATTGAAAAAATAATCCCGCATTTTGGTATGAGACGAACAAAGAAAAATACCTTCGAGAGGTATTACTAAACCCTATATATATATATTCATCTAGCCTCATCAAAATACTACGCATTTTTTCAATTTCTATTCTCTAGCGGAATTTTTAAATTTCCTTTTTTAAAATGCAAAAAGCGAAGGAGCGGGAAAACGACACCTAACCGTAGTCCAATGGCTTTCGCCTAGGTATTGTATATTATACGCTTCTGGCAGTTAGTACATGTCGGCCTTGGTACGAAGATTCCAAGCATAACACAGATCAGGGGTGAGCTAGCTTCACGCATCAGTCGTTAGTAACGCATAGTCTATCAGGCATCAACAACATATTTTTTCTTTGTCTTGCCCGTGTGGGGACAATGGGCAGTTTCTTTACATCTTCCCAAGAAATTGCTTTCATACGCTTCGTAAACTCGGACAGTCTCGCAGAATGTTCACCCTTCACTTTCGCATATTGGTGGATCGTGCCCTCATTGTTTGGGATCATCAAAATGTTTTAGGATCGTCGAATATGCACACTATCAACTACGTACGGGGACACTACAAGTAGTTGCTTTATTATCGACGCACATTCCGTTCCGAAGTAAACAACGTGTATATAAATATATGCAGTGCGTGTATTAAGCTTCAAGACTGATTTTCTATGTGGTCGTCGGGCGCACAATTTACTGGTTAAGGACGGCCGTTGAACAGACTCGTGTCATTCATAGTAGACGGACTATGCTTATATATGTATATGCTGGGTCAAAGCACGATAACATTGTAAAACATTTTTCAAATATTTACTTGAAGGGAAAATACTACAGCTGATTATAACTAGTATTCGAGCTGGAGCAATCAGCAACGGTTATTTAATGGTAATTGAATGATTAATCGCATGCCAAATTAGTTATTCCCACCATTAAATTATTTTTAAAGTTGTTTTGGGCCCAACATGAGACTGCGGCAGCTGCGCCGTATGACTAGACATTTCTTAGTGATTTCCTGTGCCTTGTTAGGTGGTCTTGCATTAATACATATATATTTTAGCATGTATGTTGGTTTACCGCTGGAGCAGGTTCCCAATCACAACATTTCTAAATAGGAGACTTTGCAAAAAAATTGTTGTTTTACTAGTATATATATATATATATATATATATATATATATACACTGAGCACTACATTGTAGAACTAAGTACGTTGAACAGTTCATATTCGTGCAAAAACAAAAATAACATCGATTCTTTTCCTATATATATATATATATATATATATATATATATATATATATATATATATATCTGTTTGGCGTTATTGTTTCCGTGCCAATGTTTGTCGTTCCTCGTAGCTCTAGTCAGTTTCCAGTCGCTACGTAGCTGGAGCAAAATTGAAATTCTCGTGGTAGATTTTATTTAATAAGAGTACGTTACTAGACGGCAGGCTGGCGTGTGTGCGAGCGGAGATGCACGTGCGTGCACAGCAGAGATCCAGCGCTTCGCCGGGTTGGCTTTTCGAGCGCGGGTCGTCGTTGAGGCAGCGTACAGAGAGGAAAAGAGAGAGAAGAAGAGAGATTCTCAATGCTCAAATCTGACAGAGTCTCCACCACCACTACCACCACCGCCACCGCATTGGCGATCCTACGCGGCCAGGTAGACGAACTAAACGGGACGGGTAATAGGGTGTTCCTGCTCGGGGCACGGAGCGCGCAAGCGGGCTGCTGTGCGTGGATTCTCGGGTTTCGCTAATATGTGTCATCACATGCGTATCGACGTACAGAAAGACACAGACACAGGCATACACACCGCCGCGATAGCACACCTATATGCACACCACATGAGCGCCCGTGCCTGGGTATACGCCAACCAGTCCAGAGACACATGTTGTTGTTGTTGTTGTTGTTGTTGTTGTTGTTGTTGTTTTGTTGTTGCTGATGTTGTTGTTGTTGTTAATGTTCTTGTTGTTGTTGTGGTTGTGGTTGCTGTCGCTCTTGTTATTTCTGCTGTTATCATCTGCTTATTGTTGATCACGGCACATGACATTATACCATGGGTTGATGGCTTTACCTTTTTGCTTCTAACTTCTCCTGTCGTACGTATGCCAGACGTACATTGACCGAATATCGTAGCGCAATACGGCAACGCCTCGGATCAGCTTGGCTACAAGACTGCTTCCTAAAAGCGGCCGCATCAGTCTCGGTTAGTCTTTGATCTTGCCTCAGCTATGGACAAGCGACTGATGTATATAAGCCAGCGTTATACTGGTTGGCGGGCAGTCCGTGCCAGCGTCCCGTCGTCCACCGACCAGGACAGTGACACTAGACATGAGAACGATCAATGGCTCTTTGTAATAAATACCGTACATATAATAGCTGAATAACACGCTGATCCTCTAAACAACCGACCACACGCATACCAATTAGGCAAATCTCTCTATCTTCGTTCTTCATTCTCTTGATCATCGTCGGGGACGATGATCTGTAATGGAATCATTGTCGTCTTCTCGTCGACAGATACCTTGGTCGGTCGGTCGGTGTGTCGATCGGCCAGCCGGTCATGGTTACTACCGGTGCGACACGCACACCACCCGGAGAATTGCATAGGAACGTCCATCTGGGACAACAGATTGACGAAGCAACGAGGTAAGCGGCGACAACGGCGAATCGCTGCAGCCAACGAGGGTTGGTCGAGGGTTGGCGCACATGTCGGTCGGGGCGCCAGGTTCAAACATTCTACGCCTGCATTCCAGTCTCCTCTGTCTGTGCGATGTTGAGTAAGAGTGGCAGCAGCAGCACCATCAGCAGCAGCAGCAGTAGCAGCAGCATGTATCGGGGTGCGTCGGCCCGAACAATCGCGAGCCAGCGCGGGCGGGCGGGCGCGCGCGCGCAGCTCTATGTAGGAGCGACGGGGCCGGGAGTGGGGCGCCACCGCGGGGTAGTCACCACCGCGAGGTGAGCATCTTAATTGGATATATATTACTCAGTGCTCGCGTCACATATTAGTTTTGTATTGTCTGCCTAATCGTTGGCATTCGCGGTGGTGGAGTAATGCGTGCTTCAATCTTTATTCGCCGGAACAACATTCGGCAGAATACAGAAGAAGATGAAGACGAGGACGAAACCCGACCCCGACTAGACAATGCTAGCAGCTGTCCACCAATCGACTGTTACATAAAACTGCTGCTTTTGAAAAACTGCAGTACTTACATGCCCACAACTTAAATAGTTGCTGTATAAATAAGGTGTATTGCAGTTATATATTTAACGCTTACATGTCAGAACTAACGTTGGTTTATCCCTTTGTTTTCTGTGTTTCAATCCCTGATTTCTGCGTCTTTGCTCAACTGCGCTTTGTCTTGATCAATCATCAGGCATTGCTTGTTTACTGCAATTTTGGCTTAAGATGACCTTCCTTAGTGTGTTTACTGAGTTTGGAGACATGCACCGTACTCAATTATATCTTTGTTGTTCCAGCTATATTCGCTGATAAAAGTTTATTTACATTGAACCATATATGTTATGTTTATGCATGCTTGTATGGTAATTAAAAATGTGTGCATCGTGGTTTTGTCATTATTACAATTACAATTTTGTTTATTTCACTCAAATTGAGTATAATATACATTTCAAAAATGTTTCTTCATGTTGCTCTATCTTCTTCACGCTTCCGACGAGAGAAGTAGTGCAGCGATTTTCGGTCCAGCGCTGTGCATTCCACTGCATGGTACTTGGCACACCTCTGCAGGCAGAACCGGCAGGCGCACAACTCGTACTCCTCGTGAAAGGTTGCGTTTGAACATACCAGGTAGTGATAACCATGCACTATGTACCTGGTGTATACGTGGCGATTGTCACATGCAGGACCAGACCAAAGGTGCAAGGCATTGAAAACGTCCAAACCACCGACCTCCCGTCTGGCCTGTTCGACTTTAGCTTCCCACTCCGAAATAAAACATTCGTAAGGTACTGTACGCGGCATCTTCAGCCTTAGTCGGATTGTTTCAGCAGCCGGTGGGCAGCCTGACATGAGATACACAAAGCGGCTCCTGGCTCGGATAGGCAAGCAGAGCACTCGCTTCATATATAATGAAAAACATCTTTCAAGCTGGTTAAAATTCGCCAGCGTGAGGTGGTTCCACACCCTGTCAAGATCGTACATCAACCCCGGAACAATCTTAAGCATGAAGAGCCTTACTGCTGAGAGAACGGACAGTCTTCGGACATTGCCTACTTCCCCGTAAAGAGAGACAAGTGCCTTCCGTACTGTTTCGTTTACATGCGCTGTGAACGTCGTTCCCGTATAATGAACCCGAAGGCCAAGATACTGGAAAGAGTTAACAAACTCCAATGGTTGGCCGCAGCAACGTATAACGTCTCTGGCAGCCAATCGACCTCCACGCCTGAATTTCATGGCTTTGGTCTTCCTGGTGTTTATCTCAAGTTCCTTCGAGACAAGGAACGCCTCTATCATAGAGGTAATGCGCTTGATGGCACCTAAGTCGCGATGAGCAACCACGATATTAGTTGCATACATTACCACTACGGCTTTTTGGTACTCCTGTCGGACGTAACCGAAGAGGTCAGCAAGGAGAAGTGTAAACGAGACGCAGCTTAGCGGGTCTCCTTGCGGAGTTCCCACATTTTGCTTAATACACCCTGCTCACCGTCTACCAACAAGGTGTCCTTCTCAAAGAAACTTGCTGTTACACTCAGGAGAGAGCCACCCACTCCTGCTCGTTGGAATGCTTCAACCAGCAGATGGCGAGGGGCTTTGTCAAAGGCCTTGACGCAGTCAATAAAGACTGCATACAGATGACCTTTGGGTTGTGCCACAGCTCGCTCGATTTCTGACTGGAGAACATGGATTGCATCACGGGTGCCTCGGCCTCTTCTAAAACCGAATTGCTCCGGTGGAAGTGCCTCTTCAGCCACCCGCTCAATCCGTCGAATAACCAATTTACAGAAAATCTTCTTCAATGTGCGTTCTGACGCCACTCCACGATAGAGATTTGGATCCTGCTTGTAATCACCATGCCTACCCTTGAACAGAAGAGAAAGCCTGGCGACATGCCAGACTTTAGGCATCCGCCCCCTCTTTATAATTTCGTTAAAGAAATCACAAAGAGTTTCTGCCAAGAGAGGAAGTGACTGGATCCAATGCTCACAGCAGACCTGATCGGGCCCTGAGCTCTTTCCCTTCGGGAGTGACCGTAGGACCTGACACACCTCCTCCACCTCGAAAGGCAGATTCATGTTGTGCTGCTCCAGTGTAAGCGGATGCTGTACGATTGGAGATACGGCCGCAACGTCACGATTGAATAAAAGATTAGTTAGGTGGCTCTTTACCTGCCCGTCGCTAAGCGGGTTCACCGCCCTACGAGGTCGCACGATGTAAGCTGAAGGCTCTCGTTCTGCCCTTTCGAGCAGCCGTCGTTCCTCCCGCCTTGCGTGTTCCCTTTTATGATCATAGCAGAGTTTTATATACGCCTTTCTACGCTCAAAGTAGTCCCGCCTGGCTTGCAGTGATGATGTTGCTCTGGCTCCTGCTTGGCGCAGGAGTCCGAGCACTTCACCGTGGGCGAGGTAGCAGGCTCGAGAGTACCACGGGCGTGATCTCTTTTGCCATAACCTTTTCCACTTCACTGCACTTCTCATCGTTCTCTCCAACTGATCACAAGTGGAATCGATGTCAGGGCTTACCTCAAGACCGCCCACCGCTCTGTCCAAAAGAGATAGATTAATCCGTCTCATTGAAGACCAGCGCGGCGGGTTATGTCGGTCTCGCCAAATACCGGGAACATCGACAACGGCCAACACTGGTTGGTGCTTTCGAGCCGCTTCATAAAGAACATCGAAGCTTTCAATTTCACGGCTGACAAGGTTGTGAAACAACAGGTCGATGGTGCTGCTTCCATTGTGACTCAAATATGTATAGTCTTCACGCGCGTTAGCACATTTCAGACCAATATTTTCCATCACCTGAAGCAGCACCTCGCCTTTATCATCGTTTTTTTCAGAAGGTACTGAATCTGCAGGTTTTGTCATTATAGAAACCTGCAGATTCAGTACCTTCTGATTTAACTTCGATTTTTTAGATTGTCAAAGTTATTGGGATTGATTCAAGAAACTTAAATACCTCAACTCTTTATCATTCATTGTCATGTCGGGTATTTATCTTGAACCACTATTCAGAAGGTACTGAATCTGCAGGTTTTGTCATTATAGAAACCTGCAGATTCAGTACCTTCTGATTTAACTTCGATTTTTTAGATTGTCAAAGTTATTGGGATTGATTTAAGAAACTTAAATACCTCAACTCTTTATCATTCATTGTCATGTCGGGTATTTATCTTGAACCACTTGGTGCTGCTGTTTAAGAAAATATATAAGAAAATAAACTAGGTGTCAAATATCGAAGGCTAGATTGCTTAACTCCGTTTCATTACATATAAAAACATTTTCTCGGTAAACTACCGTTGTCTCGTCCTCAGTTATAGCGAGTGCGTTTGCATAGGTATTGAATATAATTATTACGAAAATCAATGCGAAACACACTGATTTACAGCAGTTTGTAACAGACAAAATGCTGTAAAGGTATCTTCTTAATTAGGAGGACACGCTTGGTAAATGGCTGCGCAAAAACATTGTGTATAGTGTAGACACCCGAAAATGCCCTTTAAATGAGATTTCAACTTGCACACCCGTGACTTCAATGCACTCACGATGTGCCACATCACTCATATATGTCCAAAGAGACAAATCATGTAGCGATAGCGGTGCTTAGATGAAGTTGATATAGATTAGATGCATACAATAGCGGTAAGGTGGAGATGACCCTGCTCCTTTCCACTTCCTGCAAAGTTGTACTAAAATATGAGACTATAGGCAGGGGCTAGTTAAAT
Organism: Dermanyssus gallinae; assembly: GCA_003439945.1. Taxonomy (NCBI): domain Eukaryota; kingdom Metazoa; phylum Arthropoda; class Arachnida; order Mesostigmata; family Dermanyssidae; genus Dermanyssus; species Dermanyssus gallinae. The sequence continues at coordinate 49,415 of QVRM01000855.1, forward strand.
TAACCGCTGTAATTTGCGGGATACTCTCATCCTTGTTTCAATGTTTTGAGGCCGTCTCGCTTTCTGCTTATGTGTCTTCCTTTGCGTATCTCTAAAATCACTGATGGCCCGATAAATAAAATTGAGAACTGTCGATCTATGTATCAGAGCTCCGTTGCCTCTAACATGTTTGCAAAAATTCTAACATTGCATGCCTTTGCCGTTTGAGAGTAACAATTTTCAGTGTCTAATTTTATATAGAATCTGACCGCACTGCATTTTTGAGTAGATGTTTATTGAGTACAGACATAAGTTCGAGAGTCTCACATTAAATACTCACTACGCAGGTAAACATTTAACACTTTAAACGTTTTACTTTAGACTTTAAATATATGTGCAGACACATTATACATAAATCGGTAATATTACATCAGTTGTCTCATGTTGATTTCAACCAATAATACACTGGAATTGATAAATCTAACCATATTCGGGTATATACCATTCGAGCTGATAATACGTACGGGAGGTTCCACACGGGAGGCATGTGGTTCAGCAACGCTTTTCCTGGTCGCCATATTAATAAGCTTTTATGAGATTCCATCCCGCCAGTTTATCTAATTTTCGACCGCACTGTACCAAGTTGGTCGAAAACGGGTCTAGGTTCTAATTATATATTCCGAACTACGTTTACCGGAATAAAACTTTCGTTTAACATACTCATAAAATTGCGTTAATGAAACGTAAGTATAAGCTTAAGCGATCAGATGGTGTAAATTTTAAATTCCGCGTACAAGTTTACAGCGCAATTCATGTTCATACTAATACATATAATTTAAATCCCATATAATGGCTCGACCGTAACATTCATGTATCTGATTTGCGACGTTCATCTTTTAGAATTGTATCTTTTAGAATCGCCTGAGCTAAACACGTTAAATAAGATTTTAAGACTTACGTCTCAGTGGACCTTGAGTCCGCTCATAAGGCTTTCTACATACAAATACTTGATCTCCTTAGCCCCTTCTATGGTCGGTGGCGGTATTAAAATTTATTAAAATAGATTAACAACAGCCAAATTTGTTTCAATGCCGCCCTGAACCAGCGTGAACAGGCCTACCTATAGCTTGCAGTGACGTCGCGGTTTAGTTAGACCAATTTGTAGTTTTACTTGAAAGTGATGAAACTGGCAGATCTCGGAGTAAAAAGTTCCTGCCACAAATCCTTTGCCTCTTCTTTTGACATAGTTGTGCATAGCAAATAACATTATGCGAAACATGTGCAGTTTTTCTTATTTGAAGATGCCCTTTCCTGTCAATTAGTAGAGCCTAGTAGTAAACTAGTGCCACACACAATTTTGTATGTGATGACAACTTCACTGTGAACCTTGGGGTCTTTTTGCTTGGCTAATATGTTTTAATTTTTCAGTCTAATATTAGAGCCATTTTCACTTTGAACAGTAGATCATACATTATGTATATTAAGCGATGCAATGTATAAAATGTGTAAATAGCACCACCCGTTGTACGCGTAGACAGCCATCTATGGGACGACTACGATGGGTTGCAGAAGACGTCATAAGTTGCTGCGCTTATATATAGTAAAGCGTCCAAACCACAGCGGCCCTAGAAAGTGTTTTGTAAGGCTCTCCCGACCATAGTGCTGACTAAACCTAGATTTTAGCTGTATCTGCAATCCGTTTCTGTGGGCCCAAATCCCCAACAACATCAAACATACGTCTGAAACAAACGTTTTCGGGCTGACTCTCAGCCAACGTTTAACGTCCACGGGTTTGCTTTTGCATTGCTTCGTAAGACAGACCCCATAAATACAAATGTGCAACGATGGGATTCGAACCCGTGCACCTTTGTGTCTCTCCGGTCGCGAGGCGCACGCGAACGCACTGCGCCACCGTGACATGTAATCTAACCTAAGCTATGCACTTCTTAGGATAAGATCCATTATACGTTCGACATACTCGTATGTTGCTAGTTTCTTTATTGCGTCGTGTTACAACATTTCAGAGGCTGCCATGGCGAAATACGAGCGCTGTTTGAGATTTAAACAATAACATTTGCTGTTGCATAACAATGCAAGTCTGAGGCCGGTGCCATTTGATCAGTATCCTAAAGTAATACTAAATAACACAACGAATTATGTGTGTTAGCAAGTCGGTTGTGCAATACATCAAAACTTTTTTGCGGAAGATGACCGGAAGAGATTTAGCATCATACAAAACAAACAGGTGTAACGAACGCTTGGTAAATTTCCTTTTTGTTTACTAGTGCTAGATATAATTGCTTAATCGGATAGGACGGCGCAATGCGGTTAGCACGGAGACTTACGGAGACTTGCTACCGTAGTTGTTATTGCTATTGTTCAAGTGTTTCTGTTGTTCTCCAACTGACTAAGCAGCCGGCTACCGCCGTGGCTGCAGGCCGGTAGCATTGCGTAAGCAAGCAGATTCACGACAGCAGCTCGTGCGCTTCCAGCTCTTGGCCTGTGGCGCAGGCAGAGTGTAGGAGAACTAGACGCGACGGTTTCCACAGACGGAAACCAGCATTGCTCCCAGAAAGGAGCCGGGTTACGAAAACGTGGCGAGTGACTACTGTGGTTACTAATACCGCTGCTAATGCCGAGTGATCATGATTATTCGATAAATTTCTTCTGACCAAGCTTCTGACCATGTTCAAGTGATGAAGAGATTCGGTTTACAGCGCATCGCCGGCGATGATTGTCCAGAATATATATATATATATATATATATATATACAATCAGACTTCGCTTTAGACGGCTGTTCTTCGGTGAGCCGTTTTTCGGGAAGTTTCTTCGAGGAGTCCTCCATTCGGGCGTGCCGGGCGACGCTACCTGTTTTGTTAGAAATCGGACGTTTTCAGGCGTGTCGCCCGTGCATCGGTGGCGACAGTAGCACGCGATTATGTCGATTACGGGCGTGCTCGGGCGTGCGCAATCGATGCGTGGCCTCGTGAGGGACGCGCATCTCGGCTGTAGCTGAAAACTGCCCCGTGTCCTGTGTCCGTCGTTCTCCCTTGTGCTCTTGCAATGCCTCCTCGCCTCTTTCGGCACTTTCCAGCTGAAAAAGGTACACGCCAGTATAAATACGCTGCCTTGCCGACTCAGAGCATATGTCTCGCAAAGCGAGCGGTGTAGCGGCCAGCAGCTGTAGCAACAACAGCAGTAGCAGAGACAACCGGATAAAGCCGAGCAAAGTGTGCATCCTCATCCCACCGCTATCAACATGAACAAGACACTAGCTGTAAGCTGCCAGGCCCAAACTTTTCCCTTATATTTCCTTACTATATATTTACACATATATATGCATATACATATATGCATATATACATATATACATACATACATATACAAACATACATATACTAACGGAAAACCATGTGTACTGTTTTGTGTATCGCTGAGTACTTGCAGATCGTGCTCGTGGTGGCTATTAGCTGCGCGGAAGCGTTGGCGGCGCCCTCTGACGGCAGCGAAACGAACCCCATTGCTTCTGCCACAGTTGGAAGTCGCTCAAGGAGGAGTGTTCTGTACGGCGGGTACGGTCTCGGCTACGGTGGCGGTTACGGTCTCGGCTACGGTGGAGGTTACGGTCTCGGCTACGGTGGAGGTTACGGTGGGGGTTATGGTTTCGGCTACCCCGGCTACGGCTATCGGAGCTACGGCTATGGCAACTACTATCCGGGCTACCTCGGCTACGGTTATGGCTACGGGTGGTAGACTTCGGGATCGAAGACTGGGAATCGGGGATTCCTGATGGGGTGGCCGGCGTGTCCGTACATGTCATTACGACGACGCACAAATGGTCAATAAACCAAGAACCGGTTTCCCGCCGGTCTAGCTACGGCGATAAAAACGGCGTATTGCATTTAAGCGGAACATTGCTTGTCTTGCTAATTGGAGCTGAACATAACGGGGGGAGACATGGGATGCTCGCATTTCCATATGCATATGGGGGTATCTATATATGTATACATTTTGTTTACTTATGAAACCAAATCTGCTAATCACAAGAACAATTGCTCTAAAATGGTGTATGGCGCTGGTCCCGAGGTTTTTCTGATGATTGATTCTGGGTTAGCCGCAGCATGCTAAGGCTTTATTTGTTAGAGTAAGGACTTGGCCCGGCAGTTCGTGCTATCGCTGCAAGCCAGTCCGTGTTTCTCTTTGACTCCTTCGGTCATCGACTCTTATGATTTTTTATTCATGTGGTATGTATGTTTTATGATCATAACTACTTCTAATCTTACGTAGGGGCCAACACAAACTCAAGAATCCCAGATGACTGTCATCGCTACCAATTATAAAACAGAGGCGCTTTTATGTCAATATTATACAGATATACGCATCCGCTTTAAGGATGGATTTTATATTCGCTTAACATCTACAACTACAAACGTACATATGTTACTCTTTTTATCAGGGGCGCTTAGAGCAGAAGCATAAGCGGGCATGTTAGGATATCTAGGGTTTTCCCGACATTCTTTGTGGCAGCATGGTCGCCTTTTCAGCGGTAGGGTTTAGCATCTATTCTCAATAAGCATTGCTCAAAGAAGATACGATCAACAACAGAAATCACACAGGCAACACCCCGACGGAAAAAAAGGAAGCGGATCAGCACTTGATGTTTGCTGCGCCTCCCTTATAATAACTCTAATCCTAAATGAATTGTCCGATTATCGATTGATTCGGCTATCAGCCAAATATATTCAATTGTCTTTACAGTAAAACGAGATATTTAGGGAGCCAGAAGCTGCGTTTCCGTTGTCTAGTAACTAAATATTTGTATATTATTACAACCTATTCATTATAGTGGGTGCTTCAAAGACGAGTCCAACAGTCAAGCAACAGTGGTGGAACAGTCATTAGAGAGCATGAGAAAGGCAAACGATAAGCTTCATCTGAAGTTCGTGTGTATTAGATCAGAAAAATAAAAGCAAAGTTTTAACATTTCAAGTCCACATGAAGAGCAAAATATTCATCAAACCGAAAAACAGTTCTACCTCGAGGAGTGCTTGGAGGCTACAAAGATAAGATAGAGGGTTATTAAAGCTGACCCAATGGGTGAGCGGCAAAGGCTGCAACGCCCAAATTGGACACCAGGATGCTGAGGGTGGATGTGACTACGTTGCAGTAAATTATCTCCCAAATACGTTTTGCGACACACTTCATTGCAGAGCCTAATTGTTGTCATGTTTTTCGATTGCCCACTTGTCAAATTATATCGACCCAGAAACACTCGTTAGCAAAGTCAATAATTGCAGATCTAAGAACGTTTTAAATGATATCCATCGAAGATACTAAAGTGGCCGTGCTCGGCCTCATAAAAAAACAATGCAATCCTGAGCACTGACTCGTTGTTTACTTAGGATGCCGCAACTAACATCTATAAATGGTCTGTCGAAAAACTCTCCACGGGACATGTGCTGGACTGGTCCTTTAAAACAGTCCTAAATAATAATCTCAGGCTGGATATAGCTCATGATCTAGTCATTTCACGAGAGAATACACTGTGTAATAACAAGGGTAAAATTGAACGGAAATTGTATGTTAAGGTAATTCATTTTTTTTGGTTTATTATTACATAACCTTTCGGTATTGTTGATTACATTGCATTATACGTATTCATTAAATCTCGGAAACGGCATTCGTTTCTGTTAATCTTGGACATATATCGAATATGCTGTATATGCATCTCCGGAAGATGTCAGCGACCTAACGCCCAGATAGCTGGTGTTGACCGACATGTTTCATGATGATATTTGGTGCAGACAAGGCCGCAAAATTTGCAGCAGCACTCGCACAGCATCGGAAGGGTTCGAAAAAAAGAGACAGGATCTCCACGCCTCAAAAGTTTCTGAATTCATTCGTCAAGCAACTGCAACAGATGCGAAGATTCGGCCAATGCCTGGCCGTGTTGCAGCTTCCATGTGCGTGTGGACCGTGAGCTTCAAATGTGGCTATCCCAGAAAGGCAGTGTGCCAAAGTTACTGCAGCGTTGTTTGTAAAACCAGAAAAACGGAAACGGACTGCATTTTTGCGCGCAAACCATCGGAACTGAGTGAATGTCGAGGTCTCGTGTGTTACAAGTCAGTGTTTAATCAAAGCCACAACTGCCTACACGTTGGTCAAACACACAACGGCGGCGGCCAACCCAAGGTTATTTCTGGTCATAGACCTCTCTCTTAGCCCCCCGCCTAGAAAGTTTACTATGAACTAATAGTAAACGGCTTTGATTTTATGAACACGCAAATGACAGTTCTATTTAGCGTCGGTGAAAGAACCTAGAATAAATGTTTTTAGGAGGTTGTTTTTAGAGTGAAATTGGTTGGTGAAATGACCTAACTGTGAAGTACTTATTTTTCAATCATTTGAATTAATAAAAACATGACTTTACTTAATAAAAATATAATTAAAAACATAATTGTTTGGCTCTTTCTTGCACTCTATGCGAAGTTGCCTGATCACCCTTCTAAATCGTAGATTAAATTTTTACCGCTTAAGCTGAAATAATTTTATTTGGGATTTGGTCGTCTTGCTCGTGGTCTTAGTGTTTAACGGGTTAAGTATCAACGGGTTCTTACTTGCACAATCAAGCTGTTGTTAAGCAATTATTCTTCAGACATAATAGTGCGTTTTCTAATGTTTGGACGCATCAAATAAAACATATATGTGATTATATACATGTATCCTATGACTTCATCTCTCTCCCTATATATATATATATATATATAGTCCTGTGGTCACTTTGGACTCGCGAATACCCAGAGGTATTTATTAATTATATCGAACGCTTGTACCTCTCATCTAAACCTCTCATAGAATTTGGACAAGAATGTCGCACATTTCGGCCAACTAGGGGTGTTGAGCAGGGAGATCCTCTGTCCCCTCTTTTATATAATCTAGTTCTCGATGACATTCTTTCACAATTAGACAATACTAATATCGGGTACCAACTTACTGATGACTTCCTGAGCTTAGCCTTTGCGCATGATCTCATCCTCCTAGCCTCCACGAAATCTACACTCCAACGGCTCCTTAATATTGCGGACCCCCTTTTGAAATCTCGAGGCCTTGAAATTAATACTAATAAAAGCTTTACTATCTCCCACCTATTAAATAGAAAGGAAGGTAAAGGTTTTATTAATACCGTACCAGAATTTAGCATTGGAGATCGGCAATTGCCAGCTAAAGATATGAGCGATCGATGGATATATATGGGAGTCGACTTTGACAGCAATGGCAGAGTTGACTCCACCAAGGATATACTCCTTAATTTACTCAACAGGCTCACCAAAAATTCATATTTTTGAAAGACTTTCTCATTCCCCGCCTCCTATATAAACTGGTCTCCGGCCCCAGACCATCTCACGCACTTCTTAGCGACTTAGATAAAGAGATCAAAAAGGTTGTTAAGTCGAAATGGCTTAAGCTCGAAAACTCGGTGCCGAACGCCTACCTGTACACGCACACAGCACACGGCGGTCTGGACATCCCCTGCCACCAAACATTTATCCCCAGACTCCGCCTCTCCCGTCTGACAGCATTACAACACTCCACGCACTCTGGGGTCCAATGGATACTAACCACCGAGCACTTTCAAAAAAGACCTTGCGAAAACAATACTTTTCTGCAAGCGCTTGAGAACCTCCATTGAGACCGCTACACAAGAGACCGATTACTGGTCTCAACAACTACACAACACGTTCGATGGGGCACATTTTAAAAAAGCACACGAAACCCCCTTGTACATTACTTGATTAAGGGTATGCCCTACCTATCTAATAAGGAGTATTTAAACCTACTAAAGCTTAGGATTAACGCACTACCAACGCGTGCCGGATTGGCCAGGGGACGCCCGGGCTACAACAAACGTTGTAGGCACGGGTGTCATGCGCCTGAGACGTTGGTTCATGTCGCTCAGATGTACAATACAACACACAAATAAACTATAAAGAGACATGACGACGTCTGTGATCGCGTGGCGCGTCTTCTCCGCGAGAGGGGTCAGGAGGTGGTTCGTGAGCGAGTATTCCGTCGACCGGGCGCACCGGGGGGTAAAGCCCGACCTCGTAATAACATTACCTACCGAGATCTGGGTTTTAGATGCCGAGGTTTGCGGCCCGAACAGAAACCTCGCAAAAGCGCGGCAGGACAAGATCGCCAAATATGACGTCGAGTTCCTAAGAGCGGCGCTTCCCGAAAAAACTCGCAGATTCGGATCCATCACTATCTCTATGAGTGCTGTATGGCACTCCGAATCTGCGAGTACGCTCTTAGGGCTCGGTGTCACGAAGAGGAATCTTATGGATCTTACCGTCTTAACGTTGCAAGGAACCTTGAGGATATACCGCTCGCACCGGGTCCATAAGAGCAGGGGCTACTATCAAGCAAGGACACAGACAGCTGATTCTTAACCCCACGTGACACCAGAAGTCTGCAAGAAGAACGTAACTGATCGCCAAATAGGCGAGTATTATATGAATTTGCACGCGCTCATTTAGCCATCCGTCAAACAAACAAGCCTGTTTTCAACCTCACAACGGAATACGGCTTTTAGAGTGTTTGGTCGTCGGCTACTTAGGTTATTTGAGCGCACATAAAAATGTAATATGAATTCACATTTGTTTGTTGACGTAGAGTATATATGTTGTTTTGCGCGAAAAGTATGTTTATACGAGAAACAGCATCAGCTAACGCGTTTTGAGAGCACCTGAACCGCAGAAGCCTTAAAAACGTGTTTTGAACGCATTCCACTAATTTAGTCAGATGGCTCCCAGACAGGAGAGCAACATGTGTTATTTATAAAGGCGATATTTATGCCAACGTACGCATGAGGGTTCGTTAGAGTAAAAGCAGCGGAAGATGGTATTAACAGGGCGCTAAAATTAAGTGCAATCGTAATATATATGCCTGGGTCTGGTGAATAAGCGAGAGTCGGGGAAATGCAGTCGTTTATTTTTTTGGTCTAAGTCAAGAACTCCATGTTTCAGTATGACTTCCAGTAATTGAAGCGCCCCCTGGTAAAATATATTAATTGAAATTGATATGTCCAACACGCCTATAAAAACCTTCGAGAGATTACTTTGCGAGACAAGTCGGTGATTGGTGGTACGCTTCCGATTGCTTTTTGAACACTGGTGTGGAACCACGGAGAGGCAAAAGCTTCCGGGACATCCGACTCTGTCGGGCTGCACTCGGAAGACGTCGGTAGGGGAAATAAAGGAGCACTATTTTTGGGCTCAGATATCAAGGTACCATTAGGCATAAGCAGGTTTAGGTTAGCGTTGCCGGAAGCGCTGACTGACTAATTGAAGAAATCATGGACAATATAGATGTTGACAGACTATTCTCTAAACATTTCTTGCCGCTTGGTGGCTTTGCAGCATTTGGTGATAAGATATAGCTTTTTGTTCTGCAGATGTTCAGAACATCACTACATGTTCAGCTTGATGAAAAGCTGGCTGATGAACAAAGGTCTAGCAAAACTGGTGAAAAGAACAAATATAATAGGTAAGCTCATGAAGCATCGCTGCTAATTTAGCGTACTAGCCTTGCACTGATGCAACGCCGTTAGATACTATACGCCTGCCTACCGTATCCAGCCCTTACTCTATTTATTAAGGTCCGCATAAAATAAATTACGCGTAGCACGGCAAGAGGCCTGTTGCTGCCGTACGTTTATATTAAAACTCACAGCATTATGATCACTCTTGAAATGCGAAGGACGATAGACACGTCTGTAAATCGATGTTCATCATTTGTAATGCAAGTTACTCTTTAAGTTGATATGAAACTGCAAAATATCCCCCCTCAGCTTTAGTGTTGCATGATTGATGATTTGCTAGCAAGGATATCATATTAACAATCTGGAAACTTTTGTTGAATAATTGTAGGCATAATAGGAGAAGCAGGAGCGGCAGCTGGTCGTGATTGGTTTGCGCCTAGATCGCAATGCCTTCACGACGGCGCGTATGATGAACGAAACCTAGCAACCTGTTAGTTAGAGCTCGTAGTTTCATCGTTACCAAATGTCAAAGTGATGCCGAGAAAACAGACAACTAACTAATATTGGCCAAAACAACGTATTTCGTTTCAGCAAAGGAGCTGTCTAACATGCCAGAGACCGCCAAATAGAACAAACGGGCGATGCTTGGAAGAGAATTCGCAGATATTTTTTCAAATTCGGCGTGGTCCTAACTGCCCGTTAGTCAACATTAAAATATAGTAAGAACAAAAGTAGAGAGAGCTAGAGAAATAATAGGTGAAAGAGAGCATTACAAACTTGCCGCCAACTGGCACGGATATCACCACCGTATATATATATATATATATAAAGTGCGTTGCAAAAAATTAGCAACTCATGTTTTTTTGGTGATAATTTCGGCTTGATTTATTTGAACGTCTATTACGTGAAATTTTAAGGGCATGATGTATATGACGAAACACGAGTATGCTGTTAATTTCGTTGCAATCTCACAATCGGTTCATACAAAAAAATAAAAAGTGTGAAAACACAGTGTTGCAAAAAAATTGCAACATAAACATGCTAACAACACAGCTCTTGTTTGTAAAGAATAGTCGATACTTCAGCTGATATACGCTCCCGGGGATCAAATGTCAGGAATATTGTCTAGCTAAATCAATCGTTCTATAGCTGCAAAATATGCTACAGCTCAGTCGTTGTTCCGAACTAACGACGGAGCTTATGCTTAAACCATGGGTCGTACAAAGGATCTCTCGGATAACGAAATTACAAGAATTGAGGCATATGCTGAGCACGGTCATACAGTAACTGCTATAGCAACCAGATCGGCGTAGGATCATACAGTTGGCTACTCATGACCAAATGTCTTCTTCCAGGATCAGGACTACTTTGGGAGTGCCAGTGCACCGATCCACAGTGTACCGAGTGTTAAGTTCTGACAAAAAGTGCGATACGCGAAAAGGAAGCTTCCGCCGCGACTGCAACCGAAGCACATTGTCGCACGGCGTGCATTTTCGCATAGAGACCAAACTTTGGATAACGAGTGGAAAAACATCGTATTCTCGGATAGAAAAGAAATTTAATCTCGATGGCCCTGACGGCTGTCAGTACTATTGGCACGACTTACGGAAGGAACCTAAATGGTTCTCGAAACGTTTGACCGGTGGTGGTTCTGTGAAAAATTGGGGCGCGTTTGGATATAATGGGAAGTCCGATCTAGTTGCGATTGTGGGCCGAAGCAATTCCGACAAGTACCAGCGCATCGTCAGTTCCCAGTTAGAAGCCCATTTCAGAATAATTGCGAGACCTGACGCAGTTTTTCAACAAGACAACGCCACGTTTCATACCTCGGCTAGCACTATAGCCTTTTTTCAAGAACAAGGAGTGCCACTTTTTGACTGGCCGGCATTGAATCCAGACCTGAATCCCAATACAATCTGCCTCGTACTATTCTGTGGGAAAAATATAGTCGCAATACATCACGGTGATGCAGAACACCGACGTTGCCTAAAAACATTCGGCAAACTCGAACTTTATTCATTCTCTGTAACGCTGACTTGGCAGAAGTTCTCCGCGACTTGAAGGCACCACGCGCATTTTATGCGTATGAGTTCGCAGTGCTTGCCAAATCACGAGATCATCTTCAATTTTCTCGGAGAGAAATTGCAAACTGGTGTCACGTTAGCGGCTTACGGTCAACGTTCGAAGAAGTAAGGAACAAGGCCGCAGCAGCCTTAATGTCGATTCGAGATGTTGCAGACGAGGACTTAAACGAAGCTACGAACATTTTTGGAATCAAAGTGGATCCCTATTGTTATATTATTTGTCTTTAAATTTTTGCGTCTGAGGACCTTAAACACTTTGATAGAAAAAAAAGCATTTTACTCGGACACTTGGAATCATACAGAAAAATACGTAACATGAGGTTTGCATGTCGCAACTGCATTAGATGAGCCCGCCCGTCATGCCGTGTCGACAAAAAAAAACTGGCAAAGAAATAGGCAGACAATAGATGCGTTATCACCACTATATGTGAAGTGAATGTTTCGATGTTAACGAATGCGTGGGCAAATATTGCCGAACACGTGACGTGGGGCGTTACCACATACTAGAGTGTAAAGAAATCGACACCACGTCCATACAACGAAGTTCGGATGCTATCATGCGTTTATGCAATATTTAGCATTGTAAGTCGTCGGACTACCAAATATTGGTGAATAAATCTCGATTAATATTAAATAATAACAATCAATGAATTATTAAGAGTTAGCTCCAGACGCGTCTAGCTCTGTCGGCTGACAAAGCCGTCTTTTTAAAAGTATTTTGGGTGTACCTTGACAAGTCCTAGTCTTTCCAACATTTCAATTTTGTTCGTAGCTAATCTCTAAGCAAGAGTAAGTCGAAATAATTGAGGTTACAGCAGGCCGCAACAAACAAAATTTCACTTAAAAATATGTTTTAATTCACTTTAATTGTGTGTAAATAATATTTCATCTTTTTTTTATCATATAAAATGTAGCACAGCGTAGCACACCAGCACTCCATGTTTGCAAAATTAAGGAAATCGTAAGCTATACTCGAGCTGAGTAAGCCATGTTATGTACAAAACATTTGCGGTGAATAAATTAAATCAGACACAGCAAATTCTCGACTAGGGGATCAATGTGCAATCTTCTTCGTGATATTCTGCGGGACAATATCATAACACTAAAGAACAGAGATCACAATGCCACAACCACGGTGGCGCACAATTTTGGCGCACCCCGAGGAGATTCGGTTAGCCCATTTCTATTCATACTTTATTTCACTGAGGTGGCAGAAATTCTCCGTGATTTGAAGACACCATACGCATTCTGCGCTGATAACTTAGTGGTTCTAGCCAAATCACGAAGCCACTATCAATGCTATCTGTCACTCAACAGCTCAAAAAACGTTTATATTTAACTGCTATAGACCACCGTATAGGAATTGTTGCTAGCTGCCTAGAGCTCGTCAGCTACTTTTCATAAATCGAGGTAACTCTCACACCGCGACTCCCCATCAGCAGACGTCTCAGTTTAAAAAGTACGGAGCAAGGCCACAGTACTATTTGGACCTCGCCCGTTCGGAGTGAAGGGAAAGCCTGGCAACAAGAATCCGCCGACAGTGGACTGGGTGTCACGCAGAGCTAGCAAATGGATCTGCCTATCGTGTTGTTACAACTCTTTGCAATTCGACCATCGTGCGACACGATGCACCGCTAACAAAAAATCGCAGACAGGTGAATTACAGTATATATAATACTAGAATGCACTAACACAAAGCTAGAAACTGTGCTAAATGTTGATCAGGGTGCACTGTACGGTAATAGGGTAGCTAACTTAATAGCTTGACCTAAGTATTGAAAAGTAGTGCAAAATATTCGCAAAAGAAATTGCTTAAACAGAGGCCATTTAACTAAGGTTACTACGGTCGCAGTGGCGTCAGTCAGAGGTAGCCCAGCATCAGAATGACTCAGACAAATTAAAATACGGAAACAGACGCGGTAGACGTGCCAACACTAAAACAAGATTTAGCAATTAAATTATAAAGTTTTATAATATTCATTAATAATAAAATAAATCATATCAATTATAATTCTAAAATAAAATTATAACAATTGTTAAACATGTGCAATTTTGAAAATTTAATCTTAATGAGGAATTACTGATCTTAAATATATTTGCCGACCGGAGAAGACGGTCCAATAAAAAAAATTACATCCGTGCGTGGAGTTCACTAACATATATCTTAAAAATTACAAACAAAAAATTACAAATTAAACAATAGCTTCATATTTGACTTACCACTATTATATATATATATATATATATATATATATATATATATGGAGGCAATAGCTTTAGCCATTTACTTGTGTTATTTTTCGTACACATTATCTGCTATTTATCCCCAGACGTTGCATATATATTTATAGCGTCTATTCTGCGTGAGCAAGCTTGCCGCATGTGGCGCCTGTCCATCGGCACCGAACGACGGAACATTTCCCAGACAAGCACTAACGCAGCAGCCCTCTTCCGCCCTGTCGTTCGTTCATGGCGTCGCAGTGTTCGTGTGTCGCTTCCTCCCCTCCGCCACCGCCCGTGTAAGGAGGTAAGGGCTCCGTTTTCGCGGAAATTGGCCATCACGCTTACGGCGTCCTCTAGCCAGGATAGAGCATATCTGTATTGAAAGCCAACAATTGATCTACTATTTCACCACCACGTTGCGTTGTTGTCTACTCACTCACTAGCCAGGTAGCTTCCCTTCGTGCACTCTCAGTGTTCGGCGGCAAACCAAAACAAACGGTGAGCTATTATCGAGGCGAATTGGCAGCATCGTTGGGGCCCGCCGCCCACCCTAACATCGAGCCTGTTGGATGCGTACCTGCGCGCCACACGCACCGAACGCCGCTGGCTGCGCGGGGGGGGGGGGGGGGGTTGTCGGGCGTCAGGGGGAGTCGAGGATTAGATGCTATCTATGATCGGTCGGTTGGCATTGCCAGGATACGTGGCTCTCCTTCTCGTCCGATGGGGAGGAGGACGGCGGCGACCACGACGACGACAATGACAATGGGGAACACGGGTGCGCGCATTGAATCCAGCAGAGCAGGGCAGCGCTCACTGATGCCGACGGAGGCCGACAAGCCGATTCGGGCGGATTTTCTGGGGCAAATGGGAAAGGACTGCACGGAGAAAGGGCAACTCCTATGATATCTCCGTCTCACAGCCATCTATGGGCGGAGGTGGCGGTGGCGGTGACGGTTGTTTTGGGCGGCATCATCCCCGACTTGGCCGAGAGAGGTAAGCGAGCAAGCGGCGGCCTTTTAGCAGTGGGCTGCTGCTGCTATGAGTGTAGATCAGCTGTTCAACAACCGGTTCGTTGTCGTTGTCGTTGTTGTTTTTATCGTCGTGATTGTCATCGCTGTCGTCGCTGTTTTGATAGCTAGTGCATCGAGCATTGCAACGCAACGAGCAATCGCGAATGTTTGACATGGCCGTGGCCGCATCGAGGCGAGAGACTTTCATCATAGCATCTTATGTCGCCTGCTCTCATCCAGGCGGAGCCAGCTGATCCTGGCGACGGACGCACTTGAGCGCATCTGATCCGGCACACTCGAGAGCCGAGTCGTGTAGAGAGCGCCGAGCAACAGGACCACGACGCCTGACGACAACAACAACAACAGCACGAACGCACAGGCAGCAACAAAGCAACAAACAGCAGCGGGTGCCAGTAGCTTGTTGCTAGTAGTTCCCGCCTCCACGAGCGACGCGACGTGTATGGTACGGCTTTAACAATAAGCAGGACAGGGCGTGCTGGCATCTAGGTAGATAAACAGGGAGAAACAGGTCAAATTTTGGAATATATGTCAACCTGTAATACCAGCCAAACACCTCAAGGTGTCGCTTCCAATCAACTATACAGCATAGCAGGGCCCTCTGAGATTGGTGCAAACTCATGGCCGCAAGACGATGTTTAGAGCTCCTTGCTGCCCTGCCAAAGGGTGATCAGGCATGCCCAAATGAAAGTATACGGGTAGCCGAATAGGCCATAGATTGTTGCCGTAAAGTCTCAGCTTCAATGCGGTCTATTTACAGATGACGGGGAAACAAAAAGTATATAATTTTGTTGTTGAAGCGTGACTGACGTCTGCCCCTCTAATTGATTTACTAAGTGATAATAATTTGACGTGTTTTCAGATGCACGGCAAGCAGAATATTGCTGACGACTAAGGTTTACGTTAAGTCACTCTTGTCTGAAACGGGGGACGTTAAGTATGATGGACTCTCACCGAGACCGGCTCCCAGTGCCGGCTCCGCCAAGGGCTGAGATGAGCCCATGGTCGGTGCTTAAGCAGTCTGTCGGAAAGGAACTCACGCGCATTACAATGCCCGTTGCCTTCAATGAGCCTCTAAGCTTTCTGCAGCGGATTACCGAATCCATGGAGTACTACCCGTTGGTCGTGCAAGCAAATAATAGCGATGACCCCGTTGCGCGCACTGAGGTAGGCTAATCATTAGTGGCAGACGCACATATTATATCTTTTATTTTTTGTTGAATCTATTATTATTATTATTATTATTATTATGAATTTACTTTATAACTGCTACTATATAGCTTATATTATTTGTATCGCTTGAGCGTTAGTGACTACTTAACATCAGCTTGGCGTTGCCTCTCTGTAGTTCCAATGGCGCTTTCTATCGGAGGAATGCGGTCGATCCTGGCTCCGATGTGGCCTTCAGGAGCTTCTTCGTAAACTCTTTTGTAAGTTTGAGTGCATATTTGCCCCAAACGCCAGATCACTCAAAACCAAACGATATTACAAAGTGGTCGTCAAGAATATACGTGTGTGGGCCGTTTATGCATCTCCCGCTGGTGAATAGTGTGGTCGACGACAGCGCCGGCTAGTGCACAATAGCCGAGACGTCTCACACCAGCAGCCTATTGTGGTCCTAGTCCCGGCTGGCAAGGCTATCCGGTCGACGCCTGTCGTTCCTCTGCAGTCCTTCAGGCTCCAGCGTGACGCGGTTTGACTGAAACCGCACCCGAGTGTGTCATTGATGGCATTGTGACGGTCCCGCGTAAGCCCGGCCAACTTAATGCAGCTAAGCCGGTGCAGGCCTATTTCACCATATGGACATTCCTCCCTCTCAAACATGGCAATGCTAAGTCTGAGGCCACTGGCGGCACGGAACTGGTCATCGGCGAGCTTACTGCCGACTATCTCGGAAACACGCCAAGCCACGCTCCGGCGGCGTCGGATGAAACCGCTTTTAGTGTAATCCCGCCTACATCTAAGTCTCAGGCCGACAGAAGAGTTAAGTGGGTAGCCTGAGTGGCGATTTAGTCCCACCTCTTCTGCCCAGTGACCTAGAAGGGGCGACCAGACTGACGCGCGTCCAAGGTCCGAATGGTGTTTTGTTGGTGGCTGATGAGTCCGCCGGCAATAAAAGCCACTGCAGAGACACAGCTAGGTGGCGAGGCAAGGTGAGCGGGCAAGGCAAGGTCCGTGGCCGAGCAAATGCCCAGTTCGCCTAGCCGAACCTATAGGCCTGTCCGCGTCCATGCCTTATCATCAAGCGGCAGGTCAAGGATGTCTTTCAAGACTTTCCTCACCTGGTCGCCGAGGTCCAAAGTTTCTAACGTCAGGTGAGGTAGTGCATACAGGACCTTTTGCACTGCCATTGCGTGCCGGAACAGAAAGTAGACTTGATGCCTTCCAAGATGGCCCAGTGGCTGGTAAGGCCGGGAGAGTTGATCCCTTCTCTATAATATTTTTTTAGAGAGTCGTTCAACTTTATAAAAGACCACAAAAATCCCACTGCTTTATAGATAATGGCCGCTAGATTTGGCAAATGTCATTTTCTCTAACTTAATTACCATTGCTGAGGCGTTCGTAACGTTTAATGCTGGCTGTACTTTATAGATGTTTTTTTATGTATATATATATACCACAGGACAGTCAAGACTGTCTAAAAATCGGACCTAGACAGGTTTGTTAACAACTGGTACATTACGTAACATGTTTGGTTGGGATTGCTTCCGGGGTAAAGCAAAATGCACGGAAAGACGCCTCGTCGTTAATGGGTTCCATAATTCACATCAATTGCAGCTGGTTACCGCCTTCGCTATTTCAACCCTGTCTTCCAACGTTAACCGTCTAACTAAACCATTCAACCCATTACTTGGAGAGACCTTCGAGCTGCAGCGAGAAGACTATCGAGTCGTTTGCGAACAGGCAAGTACAGACTATACTATTCACATCAATTCTGGTAAACTCAGTCTCTCATCGGTTTTCAATACGCTATATCTCACGCTATGCTATTCAGTGGCTATTTGTTGCTAACCACAATTTTATTGGGCTTTGCTTGTTGACCGACCTCGGCTAGGTGTCGCATCATCCGCCCGTGTCAGTGTTGCACGCGCAGTCGCCTCATATGACATTCGAACTGACCATCTGCCCGAAGCTGCGGTGTTCCGGAACACAGATTATCATTAAACCTGAAGGTAGGTTTTTAATAATGACAGAACATAAAAGCATAGCTACCTTGTTACTGTTAGCAGACGTCGACTATTGAGTATGTTTCCTCTGCGGCGGGGCTCTTAGTCTGGACACGACAGCCCAAAGGCGGTGTACGAACGAATTATTTGTATACTATGGCGCGGCAGTGCCTCTGCAGTTAACGGGACAGTTTTCTCTTAAGTTGCAAACTTCACATAACGACTGTGTGGTTTCTTGTTATAACATTGGTAGGGCACGTCGGCAAGCTAAATGATACCTCGTCTTAGTCTTGACGCGCCGCTAGTGCTCTGTCCGCCCATATACATATATGTTGCAACCTAACTAAGGTTTCACTATTTATATAAAACGTATAATAGTATTATTTAATAGGAGCAGAGTACAATTACGCTTTTAAATTCATTCTTGAATGTATGCTCTTTATTTATAATTTTATGTAGTTCCCACCTAATTCTATGCATCTCTTGAAGCGATCGATCGAAGCGCACCTCCAAATCATGTGTTTCGATTTTCCAAGTTCCATTCCAGCTTCAAACGCCAATTTGCATGCATCTTGTCGCATGATTTTTTTCTATTTTCTGAAGTCTATTTTCTGCAGTACACCAAGCGCTTGCTGACTTTGAGCACCAGAAGACCGGTCCTCATCGAACACAGGACACGCGCTTCTTTTTTGTCTTGTACTACTACCAATAAAAAATAACCATAGGGCGGACTTTTTGTTACCTCCGAGGCAATCGTGAAGTATTTTATGAAGTAAGACAGCATTCAAGCCCAAACTCTCCTCTAGTAATGCGTGTGTTGTGCTTGAGTTTCCGTATATCGCTGCCTTCACACAGGTATAATTTTCTTCATTCGTTGCCGTTTTGACACGTTATTTAGGGAATCTGTGATACTTATAAGTTCGATACTAGTCGCTGTCAACCCCGCATGTGCATCAAAAATTGTAACTGGTAGACAAAAAGGTGGATCAATGGAGACTTTAATGCACTCCGGCTCTCTATACGCTAGTGTCACTGAAGGCAACTGATCGGTCAGCGATTTGACCTGCTTATAACTAGATTTGCTTTTAGAGTGATAGATTTAATAAATATTGCCTGGTGTACACAATATAAAATATTTTCTTAATTATTTCCTTAACCTAAAACGAAAAATCGCTCCGCTTTAAATTGGCAAGTGTCGCGCCAACATTGAACAGCATCTCCTAGTGCCAGAGTACAATGGTTTGGCTGCGTCGTAATTATTGGGTTTAGCATTGAAATAAGATGGCGGCACAAAAGAGGGCTGAAGATGGAAGAAGAGATGAACAATCTTTAGCAGCAGCAGTGTCATCGATGTCCCCAATAACGTTTGCAACAGCCGCGACAGAGATGTAGGCATGATGGGCTCGAGAATATGGCTGATAAGTGAACAGTGGCAACATTTGCTGTAGTTTCTCTTTGGTATTTGTCAGGAAAGCAAATAGAAGAATGGACAGTCGTCGGCTCCCTTCATACGTTGCGTATGTGAAGTATCTATTCTTAGAGCTCGAACACCGTTGTCCGTCTGTACACAGTGCAACAGCAAATCCAAATAATGGTTGCATTAATGAATGCACCGTTGCACTCAGAGCCGTCCATTCGAGTACTCATACACACCGAAATCGGGTGCCGCCAGCCACTGGCAGAGAACAGCGGTGTGGCTAGATCGGGCGAGGCATGGAAGAACCACTCGTAGCAGAAATCGCAGTCTGCCGCTAAAACCGCAGACTGAGGCGAAACAGAAGCCGCGCTCCACAAGGCGTATTCATTTATCTGCGTCTGAGTTTCGCTTACTGCAGCCACTGCCGGACCCGCCAGTTTTACCTCCACCAACGTTACGCCACAATTCGAGGCACACATTCTGTCCTAGTTGAACATTTAAATTTGAATAAGTGCTCTCACTAGTTACGAACTTGGCTGCTTCATTTCTTACAATTTTGCCAGCGCCTACTAGCCTAATAGACGAATTGTAGCAAGCAATACATGTTGTAACGACTAACAGTGCGTCGCTTCAAATATATATATATATATATATATATATATATATATATATAGAACATATTATATATATATATATACACATATTTATATATATATATATATACACATATAGAAATATTGTGATGATTTATTAATTATTTACAATACGTTTGCACACTCGGTAGTGCTCGCATTCTATATATATATATATATATACAGGGTGTGACTGAACGAATTTTATAGCGATACATAAATTGTAGAGCTCGTTAAAACGAATATTTTTTCTAATGGAACATGTGCTCTGAGAAGTCTTGTTTCGGAGTTACAGTGAAATTACTACAATTTGTGACACTGGTGTTTTTGCCCCGACATAGGAGCACAAAATGTGCTGTTGCGAGACAACCAGTCTTCATAGACAGAAACTAAGCACACCGTCGTGTTCGTGATAAAATTCTGCTCCATCTGATGAATATGCAAGGCCGGTCAGAAGACGCGACATGGTCGCTTAGAAGAAAATTCGCCCAAATGAAGTTCTTCATTAGCGTTCACGCCAAATACTTTAGAATCATAACCCTACAACCACTCACAGCGCTCAAAGCGGACATATTCAGCCAATGCGCAATTCATGGCGATCATTTTGGTACCAAACATATGTCAATGCGAGCTGTAGTTGCGGAGTACTACGAGTTTTCGGCGGGATGTCCAGATTAAGTGCATGAAAAATGACGCGCTGCGGCTGTCGCGCGACACGTCGGCGGTAAGTGAACGTCGCCACACAGTCATTTTACATGCACTCAATCTGGACATTCCGCCGAAAACTCGTAATTACTCCGCAACCACAGCTCGCATTGACATATGTTTGGTACCAAAATGATCGCCATGAATTGCACATTGGCTGAATATGTCCGCTTTGAGCGCTGCCTAGTGTGAGTGGTTGTAGGGTTATGATTCTAAAGTATTTGGCGTGAACGCTAATGAAGAACTTCATTTTTGGCGAATTCTCTTCTAAGCGACCATGTCGCGTCTTCTGACCGGCCTTGCATATTCATCAGATGGAGCAGAATTTTATTCACGAACCACGACGGTGTGCTTAGTTTCTGTCTAGGAAGACTGGTTGTCTCGCAACAGCACATTTTGTGCTCCTATGTCGGGCAAAAAAACACCAGTGTCACAAATTGTAGTAATTTCACTGTAACTCCGAACAAGACTTCTCAGAGCACATGTTCCATTGGAAAAATATTCGTTTTAACGAGCTCTACAATTTTATGTATCGCTATAAAATTCGTTCAGTCACACCCTGTATATATATGTATATATATATATATATATATCTATCATATATATATATTTCTATATGACTTAATTGTATGAGCATTGCAACTCAGGGCAAGAGAAGAAGTTACCCACGTTTAGTATCTGAGTCTAACACTAACGCCAAGTGGAACGTCGTTCAGTCGGCACACCCTAGAAAGGGTCCAGAACGCTTTGTCTACTGTTTACACAATGAATACCCTCAAAAGCTATTACTGTCGACCACCCTACGACTATACGATCTTAAAATAGCTCCGGTATGTTAAAGCTCGTCTGGAAATATCTAGTAAGCTTGCTGAACTTCCTGAAAGCCACCAAATCTCGAAAACAGTTCTATTATAGAAGTGCACCGAACTAGATGAGCAGATTGGTCTATCTGGATGCATGTACACCCACTCTTTGCAGAACACTTACAAAAACGTTTTAATCCAACCATCATACCCGCATAGTCCACACCTTGAGTACCGTAAACAAGAATGTACGAAGATAGTTATATGGCTTTCATCAAACCATGGTGCTCACTAGTGGCACCCTAAAAAGACCACAAACAACACAATCGTATCTAAGTCACGCATGAAACATATACGAAATGTTGTCACTACATCATTTAAGTTAAGGTTGGCATTCATCTTAGTGACGAATGTCAGTGCTTAGGCCGGAATTATGGTGGAACGTTGCTCAGCATATAATTTGCCGCACTACCAAAATCCACCACTAACTTCAGCATTTATAAATTAACTTGCAAAAATGCAAATGTCACGCACTCAACATGAATAATAGTTAGCTTAGGCCGATCAGGCTATTATCATTATCACAGTTCAGCTGCTCCGTGCATGTCGTTTGCGAGAGGCAGTGAGAGCCTGCATGTTTCATGCGTCTGCCCGTCTGGACCCTTACGAGAGGCCCCTGTAAGGGCAAGACAAACATACATGCCATGTGGTACATACTTTGTACACATTGGCTTGTAAACTGCTGGTATGTGCTGGACGTTAAATTTTTCGCCTTTGGACAGACGATTACGATTGCCAACTAAACAGAGGAGCGTAATCTATTTATTTAATGGTTTATTTCGTTTACTTGCGTTTTTTAAACGAGAAGTAATATAGTGATACTTAGGTCTAACAAACAGCTAGCAATATCTACCCGATGTCGATTATTCAATTCGGCGGACAGCTAGTAGGCGTACGTTGTGTCTCTTCTGCTGTTATCACCTATATTGCAGGTATTGTCACAAACCACGGGTAGCATGACGACCGTCTTGACTGTAGAATAACAGTTTGATCTAATTAATTTGAGAATGATAAATATACAACTGTAAGTAGCGACTGGCGCAGTGAAACCTAACAAAAAGAAAAGGTCGCTTCGTCTATGGCCCCAAAGTGTGCATAACGCTGTCGTCACATGATCGTTATAGGCAAGATGACACTGACCCTTCGAAGGCACAACGAGACCTACGTGTGGAGTCACGTTAACTGCGTTGTTCACAACATTCTCGTTGGTAACTGTGTTCGAACAACAGGGTGAGATGCACATCTCGTGCATTCAAAGTCAACTGCGTGCCGTCATCAAGTTCAAACAAGCCGGCTCCGATACACGTGACTTGCACCGTTTCGAGGGCTTCATTATCGATCGGTAAGCTGTGCTTTTACATGACAATTTCAAAGCAGGAACAGCAGATTAGGATACACTTTCTGGACTAAGCACGTGTTACACACGATAAGCTTTAACAGAAAACACAACTGTAATAGTTCTAACAAACGAAGTCGTCCGAAACCTACCTTGGTTGGTATAACAACCTCGGCGTCACGGCGTCAACAAAAACGTGGCCTTTTATTTCATCCTCTCATCTATAATTCTCTATAGTCAAACCGGCGTCAGGTTAAGAAGTTTACAATAAAAATAACAATGTATATATATATATATATATACGTCACCTTATGTATATGGATTAAACAAATAGTTATGTTCAACTACATTGTTAATTACTAAAGCATAATTTATTAACCACCCTAAGGACGTGACGGGGAACCCCAAAAGCATTATATGCATACATTTCGACAACTTTCAACAGATTAAAAATAAAATTATATAATTACTTACGAGAGAGTATTACGCTTATAGTATTAATGACCTTATAACTGTAACGGTAGCTAGATAGCAAACGGTGGGTGTGAACCCTGTATTCTAACGTTGTGTCCTATGATGATCGCCTTACATGATTTAACTAGTGAAAATCAAAAGCTTCGTTGTATCTACGGAAAGTGGCCAGAAAGCGTCAAAACGTGTCCTCCACATGACGTTGAACTGAGTCCAAGAAAAACTTCCGAGGGCCCACGAAAGATGTACGCGAAGCTGAATAGCTTTACGCGGTCGCTCACCGTCGGTTCCGCCCACAGCAAGGTATTACATATGCAGCCAGTTCAGGTTTGAATTAACAATGCTACGTACACGGGCGCCCAGCTTTACGAGCTCTGTGATTATAATGTGTAATACACATACGAAATTAAAAATAAAACACACTTAAAAAAACTGGACTAAATATATATATATATATATATATATATATATATATATATAAACTTCAGTTAGGTAACGCATTTTTGCAGCGAATTTCAAACCTAGATTTGTTTAACGTAGCGTTAACATCGACTTATGTTGACAGTATATATAGGGTATATGCAGCAATCTCTGAGTTCCACTTTCTAACTAACGGCTAATGACACAATTCGAACAAATATAATTTGGGTTTAGAATGAATAATAGCAAGCTGACTTCAATCGCGACTAATACGTGGTACATACAGCAATATTTAAGTCACTCATAACGGGAATACCACAGTCAGAGAATACTCGTACATTATGGGTTTTATAAGTAGACCAAATAATCGCAAAACTAACTTCAATCGCTGTATTTCTATTGTGATGCAGGATATCCACGGAGGAGGACGATTTCTTATCCTAACTCACGCATCCTATGGGAGCCTCAGACTAGGCCGGTACACTCTACCGACTTCTATAACCTACATTATTCGCGATGTCGCTGAATGAGTTGCCAGATGATGAGGAAGCCCGACGCAGGCTTCCCTGTACGGACTGTCGCTTCAGGCTGATATTCGTAGGCTTGAGGAAGGTGATCTCGGTAGGTTGCTATGATCTCAG
>QVRM01000856.1:0-54770 GCA_003439945.1 Dermanyssus gallinae
TCCTTGTGTACCTGTGCCAGTTGTATGTCTCGGCACAACTGTAGTATGTCTTCCTTATGTGTCTGTGTATCTATCTATGTGCGTGTGCAGGTAAGTGCAACGTTAGGTGTACCAGAGAGCAACTGCCTGCAATCGGTGGCGCCACCTGGGCCTCTGCCTCGTGGCTGGGTGGCCTGAATGCTTATTGCTTCTACTTTTGCTACGCTATTACCACTGCCGCTGCTGCTGTTTCTACCATCGTTGTTGGGGGGGGGGAGAAGGGTTGGTTCTTCTTTAAACGAGGTGCATCAAATCCCCTTTCCTCCTCCTCAGCCGAGCTGCCTTCGCCCCCTGCCCACGCCGCTGTTCCAATCGGCGGCCTATGGGGGCCCTACGGCTATTTCGTATCGTCACTGCACAGTGGGCCACTCTGAGCGATTTCCAGAGGCCGGCGGGAAACTGTCAACGGGGCGCAGAATAGCCGCTATAACAGTGGCTACGTCATTCGTAGAAGCCGACGTACACCATCACCACAACGACAGCAACAATAACAACGACGACAACAACAACAAAACGCAACAACAACAGCAACAAAGGTAGCCATGGTGACGACGATGACAACGAAATCGAGGAAAACACCAATGGCCAGCCGACCACGGTCGATCCACGGCCAGAGTAAAAGTAGTTGACGGCCGTCGGATTGTAGTCGCTGTTGTAGTCGCAGGGGCATCAACTCCCGCGGCGGTCGTTTTGCCAAGGCCGAACGAACGAAACGATGGACCGGATAAACTCCAGCAAATAAATAAAGCAATGATACGTTTCCGAACAGCAATAACAACACGACAACATGAACAAGAACTACAGCCATGATGACAACGACAACAACAGTAACGATGACAACAACAACAACAACACGACGACAACAAACTGATTAGCGTTCATGTGTGTAAGAAAATGGCGCACAGAATGGCGGTTAGGACGAAAGCGAACGGAGACAACGCACGCCCGGGATAGCAAGGAAATGGCCACAGAAGAAAAAGTGGGACAGAATAACCAGCAAGAAATAGAGAAAGAGGGAGGCGGGGGGGGAGGAGACTAAAAACAACATAAAGGCGAAACAAGACAACGACAACAATAATAAAAATAGGCGACGATGAGAGAACAGCGAGAAACGGCAGAAGCACAGCAGCAGTGGAAGCAGTATCGGCGGTGGCGGCGGCGTGAGGAAATAAGGAGGGGGCGCTGGAGACGACAAAGTGGCAATGTTCGTTCGACAGGGAAACAGAGCTTGCCGATGATGTCGTAGTAGTAGTTGCATGGCGTAGTCGTAGAGTCGTCGTAGTAATACGGAGAAGAAGGCGACAACGATGATAGCAAGGCTGAACGCGAATGCCGCCTGTCGCTCCGCTGTATATCATTTAGGTCATTTGGCGATTGGAGAATTACAGCCATATCCTTTCGCGACCCTTTCCGCCGCATAGTTGCCGTCGCTCGCTGCTGGTGCTGGTGCCGGTTGCCCCTTATTTCTGTCCGTCTCGACCCGTCGTCGTCCCCCCGGTTGTTCCCCAAGACCCTCTTTCGTGGACTCCCACGTTTCCCCATCCGACTCCCCACCTTTCTTCTTCCAACTCCCCACCTCCTTCCATCGAGTCCTAACGTCTCCCCCCCCCCCCATTCACAAGCCAACCTCTCCCCATCCAACCTCCCCCAGTTTAACCTTCTTCCCTTCCAATTCCCCGATGGTGCTGGCTTTCCTGGCTCCGACTGACAAGCCGATGCCTCACCCCCCCCCCCCATACGTCCTGTAAAGCGGACTGATGCTAGTCTGTGTCGTATCCTGTCGTTTAGAGTCTGGAGCGGCCTCACTCACTTCGGCGACTAAACTGCAGCCTTCGTTGGCTTTGACGATGAGATTTCAGCGGCGGCAACTTTTGTGGTTTTCGTACTTACTGGACAGAAAAGGCGGGGGCGGCGTTCGAAAAAGGTTGTGGAAAACAACAACTTTTTTTCTTTATTTTTGCCGTATAAGCGCAAATACGGCAAAAATAAACAAAGACAACAAACAACATTACCAGACAAGCGTAGAATTGGCTAGATGTGGACAGCAACGAGATTTATTCGCTGCGCATGCTATTGTAAAGATTAAAATGCAACTAATAATAATACCTGTCATCATCATCATCGTAACGATCATAACGGTATTTTGTTCATTCAGAATGCTTTGCGCACTTGCCAATAGTGTTTAACGACAATCGCTGATGACATGACGTTTATGCTCATATTATTCTCATCATAGAAAGATAGTGTTGGAATAATGTTATGATTGCGACTGCTGTTGTTGCTTCTGTAGGCATTGTCGCTGTTTTTGTTGTTGTTGTCGTTGTTGTCGCAGTTGTTGTTGTTGTGCTGCTGCTGCTGCTGCTGCTGGTATGTTGTTGTTGTTGTGAAGTTCGTTGTTGTAATTGTCGACGTTGTGATCGTCGCTTTATTTTAGTTGATGCTGCTCTTGTTGATTTTGTTGCAGTTGTTACTATAAATATTGCTGTTTGTTGATATTGTTGTTGCCAACTAATTGTCCGTCGTCCATCCGCGTCCTGAGGCTCACTTTGTCGTCATTCTACTGATGGCCGGCCGATTCCGATCCCGCTCAATGAGCCAGTCAACGATGGATCGCCTCGCTAGTGTTCCAGCATTCAGCTTGCAGAAGTGAGTCAACGACTCTCTGGTTGAGACGACGACGAAGCTGATAAACAACAAGAACAACAGCAACAACAAGAACAACAGCAACAACAACAACAACAGCACAACAACAACAACAACAACAGCAACAGCAACAACAACAACAACAGTATCACACAAGACGAAGCCGCAGCGTCCATAATGACGATGACGAAAGGGTCAAAATAACTGTAAACACACGCATAACCAATGAGGTGCTGCTTCAACGATAAGCAGTACAAAAAGCAAGAAAAATAGAACAAAACATCAAAGACAAGAGGAAAGCAGACAACAGAAAAAATAGGTGAATTTTCACTCGAATAGTGGCAATAGTCTCATTGTAGCGACCGGTCTGAAATCAATAATGATATAAACATTTAGGTTGTTAGACAGAAAGTTCGTATACTAAGCCGTGCTTAGGGATCATACTGGAATCGAAGCTGGGTGACAGTGAAATATGGGCTAGTATAAAGGCCCGTCAATCCCCCCAGAGCGACGTCAGTTACTAGCAAGCAGAGACAAAACACGGCAAAACGTATCGTAGATGCAGAGATCATTACACTAAAATATTTACACATAGTATGGAGCACAATATATCGGCGCCGCATCTTCCTGCGAGCTACATGAAATTGCCGCGCCGGCTATAATTTGGAAATAATTGTGTGTAATCAGTTATATTTGCCTAAGCATCCAAATATTGCATACGTACAAGTTTAGCGAAAGAGAGAGAAAGAGTAAGATACAACTCAGAGGAAAAGCCGCCTTGTGTGCGATTCAGTGATACTTTAGATAAATTTCAATGTCTTTATTTCAAATTTGGTTGAGTTAGGGAAACCGCATTTTACAACGCTTAAGTAAATAAAAATAGTTGGAAAAAGATGAGTCCAATAACGAAAGTAGAAATATCAGTCTCGACAAAGTCCAAGGAGCGCTCTTATAAGCAGTTTTACACAGTCGTTAATCACAGTGGTCATTGAGCTTCACACGGACTTCAAACAGCAGTCGGTGGCGTTTTGTTTAGAAGGCGAACAATATATGAGACAACACTTGCAAATATACGTACGACCAAAGTAGTTTTACCGGTACAGCATCTCTTCAATTAACAACTATGGGTAAAAAACACGTGGATAATATTACTATTTAATCCAAGTGTCTGTATCTATATACAAAGCACGGACAGTGCAAAAGTTGTGGCACGCCTAGTTGATGTTCGGCTGGGGGTAGGAATAAGTGGAAATGCAATTTTCGTAGGCACAATTACCTCACGAAATGTTGTATGCTAACAATGGCTCTACGTGCATCATTCTGTATCACTTTCAGCTCTCCGGGGGATTCCGTCACAACCACCACTCCAGGGAAGAATGCCATAGCGTAGCACTGTGTAGGAACACGGCTTTGTATATCATAGGTAAGCCCTCCCGTGGGGACCCCAATCAATTTTGTTTTACCACAGCGCAGATATCACAGCATAGCACTTAAGCGCAATATAATTCAGATGAGGATAAAATGTCATGTTTTCCTGGAGAACAAGCCTCAGGCCATCTAGCGGTCTGTGATAGCTCAATGTTCCGTGTCTTGAGTATTAAGTTGTCAGGTCATTGCCTGTTGCCTTGGCGATGAACGAAAAACTTTGAAATTAGTTTTACTAGCATTGACAAGTAATTCGAAAATGTTAAAAATGCTTATTATGTTATCAACGTCTAAGAGCGACTGGTGCAAGTCCATATAAAAATGTCGATGATTTACTCCGAACAGTAGCGTAGTGTCATCAGCAAAAGCAATAGCTGAGCCAAGGTTTAGCCTCTGGATCCTTATTAAATGAAATTTTTGAAGAATCAGAAACATAGAAGGTTCAAGAACCGAGCCTTGAGGGGCACCGATGTCAACCTGCTGCCACGAGAGCTCCATTTGACCAGCTCGTACCACTTGTCTCCGTTCTGAGAGTTAGGACCTAACACCAGGCTACAGCCGGCGCGAGCAAACCAGCTGAGCGAGCCTTTTATTCAGAAGATCTATGTTTCAGAATGAGATATTTTAGACGGAGTGCTCCATTTCATTGTCACTGCACCAACGGCTGTTCTTCCCGTCAACAGCAGACTGCAACGCAGTATGCGCTGCGGGAGATTCCAGGGAAGAACCGATTACAAAAGGTATTTAACGCTCGACGCAATATACGACTTTGTGCTTAAAACAAAGATTAGGTACAGCAGTAGAGAGGTGCAGCTCTTTACTGCTATAGATTTGTGGAACGCCAGGCGGCGCCAGTCGTTCGAAGACCCTATTTTAACAAATCACAATACTAAAGAACCTATTTCCAGCTCTTGATGGCAAATGAGATGGAAGTGTGTTTCTTGATATCACATATTTTCGTTATCTCTCATTTCTAGCAGCTCAATGTCGGCATTATGGTCCTATAACATTTTGTTCGGGTTATGAAAAAAAAAAAAAAAAAAAAAATATATATATATATATATATATTATTCGGGAAGCATTCGCTATAGGTGCGGAGGTTAGTCTGTTCACTAACCCTTCTGCATCTTAGTCGCTGCTGATAATCTAAATTGGCCGTTTCTAAGAACGCATGTATATATATATATATATATATATATAGTATATATATATATATATATATATATATATATATACATATACATACGTGTTTCAAATATTCATGCAAACGAATAACCGCGCTAAAAATACATGTTTTGCTCTGTTCATCTCGTTTGGTGTTTCAATTTCTACAAGTAGCAACACCAATTTATTGATCGCTAAACAACTTTGTTATGGCCATACGGTTTCACGTCACACGGACATCACTATGTATTCTTCAACCACCCTCCACCGTCCGTCTTTCCGTCAACTTCCTTTACGCATCGGGCTTATATTGCCGAGTAACTACAACAACACAGGGCAAAAGCACCGACATAAACAACAAGATGACGTACACTAAGCTCTAACAACAATAAGATGCTTATACAACTGCTGACACATAATTGTCCCCCGACATAATTGCTCTAAGAGGAACACCTGATAATATGAACATTACTAATAATATTAATAATACAATATAATAAACAATAGGAAATATGCAACAACATCGGTAGCGGCGGCGACAACAACAACTACTACAACAACAACTACAACTACGACAGCCACCAAGCAACAACAGCAACAATAATTACGAAATAACAACAGATGTGTTGTGTGTGTGTTACCAGCTTGCGGCCCGGACTGGTTTTGGCCTGATCGCGTTGGTGTTCTCCTGCTCCGACACGAAACCGACAAGGCCCGATGCATGCGATCTCCAAGCATCAGTCACCAAAACGTCCCACAGGCCGAAACTCCCCCATCTTCATAAATTTCGGCCTGGCGTTGACAGCAGATGATGATGATGATGATGATGATAATGATGTTATTAGGTGTTGGCTGACAACGTAAATACCGTAGTGCCGCGTAGTTCTTTTTGTTGATCGTTGGTATTATTGTTCATAGTGGTGATGCTGTTGTTGTTATTGCTATTTGTTTTGGCTGTTGTTGTGGCTATAGTGGAGAGAAGTATTTATTATATTCGTTGCTGTCGTCATAGTGTAGTAGTAGCTGAACATTCATGCGAGCTGTCACCGTTGTTGTTAATGTTGCTTTTGTTGTTGTTATTTTTGTATACCGTGCGGCCACGAATCCAAACTGTGCTTCTTTTGTTGTCGTTATTCTCTTGGATTTCTATCTGTAGACTTGTACTTCGCACCACGGACGTATGAAATACCAAGCTTGAATTTCCATTAATATAGAGGTTTATTTCACCAGAAATTGGTAGATGCTACCTAAAATTCATATCGGCTAATAACATCTTTCACTACTGCATCCATTGAACCAGCTTCTATTTCCTTGCATTGCAGTATGTGGTATCGGTCAAGATTACATGTGCCACAATGTTTACATACACAATCTTCAATTTCAAAGCAATACCCTTTTAGGCATATATATTGGTGGTAGCCATGCCAGGTAAGTCTGCAAAGTACCCGTCTGTTCACTTGCATTCCCTGCTTCCAACGGTCTGTCGTGAATGCAGGGCCGTCAGTAAAATTCTCTATGGCAAAGCTCAAATTACGCTTTTCTCTGTATGCGCGATATTGCTCTACGACGAGTGGGCTAAAAACGTATTTGTCCAAGATAAGATCTTCCACAAAGCTTCGTTCTTGGCATAGTTCCATCGCCAAGGTTGTCGATGCGTTACGCGGCAGTCCGAGCATATATTTCACAAAATTTGCTTTTATTTTGTCTATCTCCTTAATGTTGTCTAAGGTTAAGTTTGGTGCAATGGCCCGAAGGCAGTAAGTTATAATCGGAGCTATTTTTATCTTAAAAAGGTTCATTCCAGTCTTAATGTCAATTTAGGTAAGATCTCCGAGTAGCGGTCATGGCCGATACTGCTTTTGCACGTTTGTTCTCTATGTGCTTTGTAAAAGATAGGCCAGGGGTCAAGATTACTCCGAGATAGCTAAATTGACTTACTAATTCAATATTTTGGTTATTGACCCAGATGATGAATTTCCATTAAGTCAGTCACTTTACTTGCTCATCAGTAACCGGCTACACGGTTGTAAAGTATGAACAGGTGGAGCTAAGATTCTACACCGCTAGAGGATATATATATAATTATATATATATATATATATATATATATATTTTTTTTTTTTACGGGTACCATATATTTTTTACCAGTCCTGTTTAATTGTCTTTTCAAGTTCTGCTTATATGCGTCAAAAGCGCTCGTCTTTTCCTAATTTCACTTAACCCGTAATGTCTTCGCCAGTAGCGGATTACATTCTAGCGCATAGACAATCTTATTCTTGCATGCATTTTAAAGCCCAGAAACTCTATTTTAGAAAAAAAAACTATCGTGTTTATTTACTACGATTGTGAAACAGAATGTGCGAAAATTGAAAAAGGACATGATTTGCTAGCACGATCTTTAGGGCGTCTATATACTAACAATTGAGCTAATATTCGTTTCCAGTCGTCCACTTGCCCGCCAACACAACCAACTAACGGGCCACGAAGTCAAAGTCAAGGCTCAAGCCTTAAGACAAGGTGCTGTTTCCTCTACTAAACGGCAATCCGGGTTCGACAAGCGGCCGTATCGACATATCTGCCGCAGTCGAATGCGAATACCAGCACCAGTTATACTCTGCAGGATCAAGTATGTCGGAATGGTATGACCCACGTCTATCTATTTTTTTTCTTCTTCCTCAAAAGGGGAAAAAGAAAAGACATAATAGGAAAAATACTGACTGCCCCTGTTTTGCCTCTATGCTTGACAGGATATGACGTTTCGGACGCACATCATACCTTCGTCATCGATCGATTCGACGGCTATCGATGCGACATGACAAGCCAAGTCGTAGGCAGATCTCGACGATGCAAATGCAGTCTGTGCCATCATAGATGTGCGAATATCTTGTTTGTCTGAGAGTGCACTTTGAGTCATATACAAGCCTTTCGCAGATCCTTAAGTACTCCTATGAAAACTATTGACTTTTTACTATTAACACAACAACGAGTGTTTGGGATCGTATGAAAGTGGTAGGTCGCTAGTTGGTCTTTGGAAATCTGTTCTAATCCGCTTCTGATCTAACAACGCCCAGTAGAGGCGTCGCGCCCGGTGGCGTGGTAGTTGTAGGGCTGCCTTAGGGCTCGAACAGCTGATAGACGGATTTTCATGTACTTTGCTTCTCGCAATGCCAACCAGTTGACTAACTCAAAACACGTAGACAGGCCACAAATGTACACCGTAGACTACAATTACATACCTACTTTCAGTTTGAAACAGTCAATAAGCAAAGCTCTCGTTTATGTTTTTCTTGCCTTGTCTTTGTTCGCAAATTGGCAGATAACGCAAACATATAAAAACTCTACGTTCATGCTACAAGGAACGGGGCAATGGTGATCGTTGTAAGAAACGTTTGTGCAAACACTCGGTTTGCGTTGCAAGGTCCTTTTCTGCACCATAACACCCACCCACCCACTCAATGACCTTAAAACAGCAACGTCCGGGTAGCAGTCTCGGTAGAAAACGCTTTCTTTTTGGTGCATTGCAATTGCAGAGTCGCACGTCGAGTCTTCTCGGCCAAGACCGCCTGATGTTCGTAGCACAGTAGATCGTTTTAAGGTGAGTCCGGCTTTGGGATCCCCATCTGTGAAGCTTTGCTACACAAATGTGGTGGTCGACCAACAATAACCATTGCTTGTGTACTTAGTATGTTGTTGTTCTTGTTGTGAAGTTCCTTTCGAATCTCTTTCACCGAGAGCTTTTGTTTATATATATATATATATATATATTTTTTTTTTGTATATATACATATATATATATATATATATATATATATATATATATATATATGATGTGCCGTCGTTGATTGTTACCGTCATAATTAATTTCGTGTGAGTTTAGTTAGCCGAGCCAGAGCAATATTGTCTAATGAAGCTACGAGGTCCAATTCGCGTGCATACAAGAAGTGTTGATAACTCGGGTGCACCCATCTGACATGGCTCTGGACAATATCGCACACAAGCATTTCCAATCGCCTGTCGAAGGTGTAATTAGATCGCTATGATCAAATCAACCACTTGTGCGACTATGGCGTTACGTCCGTAGGCCAAATATTCTATAGGTAGCCAGACGCGAATCGTTTTCACATTCTTCTTACCCCTTGGTGGGTATGTGCGCCGCCTGTCCCAAAAACGTGAGACCAGTCGAAACCTAGAACTGACCCAGGAGACTGTCAAGTGTCTATCTGTCTGGCCGTCACGAGGTTTGGGCCGCGCTACGCACAGCCGGTTGTGGTTAGTCATGACTGACAGTTGAAATCAGCCAGCATTGGATCGGGCCGTTGTGGCATCGATGGACGATGATCGATGCTCGAACTCGACTCACCGAGCACAAGTTGTTACCGGCTATACGTGTTTTCCTTGTTGTTGTTGTTGTTGTTAACGTGGCCGTTGTCGTTGTTGTTGTACTCAATGTTGTCATTGTTGTATTCTTGATCAACAAGTGTTCCACGGATTATTCGCGTTCGGCCTCGTATCGTTTGCCTACCTGTCAGCTTGTTCTTCTATATGATTCGTCCACCTTCCTCGCGGCGGCTGTTACATCTACCCACCAGTGCTGTTTACGCTGGTGCTACTGCTGCTGCCGCTGCCACCACCGTGGCGTGGCGAACTGTGAAATTGCCTGTCATACAGGATTAACCGGACCCGTAATCGGCTAACTACTAACGCACTAAAGCAATGGCTCGTTCGCTCGTTGGTTTCCATTGTCGCCAATATGTTGGTTAAGGGGGCGCTCGTGTACCACCTACCACTAAATAGGACAACGGTGTGCCCAGCTGCCAGCGACAGCGGAGCCCTCTCTCTCTCTCTCTCTCTCTCTCTCTCTCTCTCTCTCTCTCTCTCTCTCTCTCTCTCTCTCTCTCTTTCTCTCTTTCTCTCTTTCTCTCTCTCTCTCTCTATATATATATATATATATATATATATATATGTTTCTCTGTGCCTCTACGACAAAAGGCCTTCTTACAAGAACGAAATCGATTTGTTGAATCACCAGCACTCAGAAATGCGAGCAGCCACCAGTTCCAGTCCAGCTTGCCGCGTGACGACTATGCCTATGCTAAAATGATGATTGGCGGTTATTATCGACGAATAGCAGCCGCCAAACACCCGCTTGCTCATACTGTCTAGGCTGTCCTGAGCAACGCGTACATGATGGCGTCATTTTGCACCTTTGGCGCATGTACGTTAATTCTCTGGTGTTTAGCGCATTTCATTTGCTATCCAGTCTGGCTCAACCGAGTTTGCAAGTCGCCGAGGATGGATAGCCCGAGATAAACATCTTCCATGCAACCTATAGTTTTTTCGCTCACATCACTAACAATTGACTGGTCTACTTTTTTTCATCGTACCTTAGTCACAGTCAAAAGTCATTTGGATAGCATTGAATGCACGATCCTTCCCGCAGAATTTGCAGACAAAAAGCTCCTCATATCTTGTTCTCCGGCCGCACGCTTTTCTTCATTAGGAATCCTATGCCGGCTTTTTCAGAGGCTGCCGGTTGACGCACTTTGCTTCCAACTCCCCTGTGAAGTAATTTAAACGGGTTAAATCTAGTTAAATTTAAAAATTTTTTAAACCAAATGCTCCCGCTCATGAAGTTTCTTTATGGGAGTAGCGATCGACTGCCACGGTGAAAATTAACCTGAGGCTATTCTCATCAGAAATGTAATTTAAATCAATACGCCTGGCTTAAACCTCTCAGCCTCTGATTTATGTGAATCTCTTTGACAGTATAGAACCCATTTCTTTCTAGCTAGCTGGCTAGTAGGAAGTACAATATGTCATTACCTCATTCTCACTTTTTACTGAATCCAAAACGCGTTTTCCTTGAACTTGACTAATCTTTTTGAAGCAGCTTAATGTAGTACCAGGGCAACGCTTGATCTTACAAGGTAGGACAACCATTCCATTAACGAGTACGCATGGTTTTTAAATCAACTATACGGCATTTGTGGTGGGCGCTAGAAATACTCAATAGTAACATTACGAGCCACATTTTTGGGGCAAGGCTGTTTGCACTGAAGAAGAATAACGGCTCATATAGACCCATCGCCTGTTCATCGGTGATACGCAGGGTCGCGGCGAAACTGGCAGTGAGGGACTCCAGAGATGTCATCTGCCGGGTTATAGGGCGTCACCAGTTGGGTTTCTCTACCAAGCGGGGTGCAGAAATAATGGTCCACGCTAGCAGGGCATTCATCGACTCCCGGCAGGAGTTCTCCGTACTAGTCAAACTGGATTTTAAAAACGCGTTCAACACCGTGAAGAGAGATCACTAGCTAAAAACAGTTGCAGAAGAAGCTCCCGCCATCTACCATCAATTCAAACTGGCCTACGGTGATTCATCACACCTGATCTTACCCTCGGCATTGCTTACCTCGGCAGTGGGTGTCCAGCAGGGAGATCCCCTCGCTCCCCCTTTGTTCTGCCTTGCCGTGAAAGATCTGGTCAACTCTCTCGAAAGTCCACTTAACCTGTGGTATTTGGACGAT
Source organism: Dermanyssus gallinae (assembly GCA_003439945.1). Taxonomy (NCBI): domain Eukaryota; kingdom Metazoa; phylum Arthropoda; class Arachnida; order Mesostigmata; family Dermanyssidae; genus Dermanyssus; species Dermanyssus gallinae. The sequence goes on from QVRM01000856.1 coordinate 11,799, forward strand.
GGTATCATAAGAGGTAGCGCCAGTACAGTATGTGAGGACATAAAGAAAATACTAAGCTTCGCTACATGCAGCGGCCTAGAACTGAACCCGACCAAGTGTGAGGTCCATATAAAAGGAATGGGCGCAAATGACACCCCTGTCATCCTAGACTTACTTCCGGGGTGCCGTGTAGATGGCGACGACCTAGACCTTCTTGGGGTGCCTTTATCCTCCGACAACCTCACCTCGACGATCGAGCGATGGAGAGAAAAACTCCAGGTCGGTCTCAACCGCCTCCCTCAGCTTGGCGCTCATAGGGGATTGTACCTTCTACGTTCGTGTTTCTCCGCTTCGAATCTGAACTACCTGTTCAGAGGTGTCAACTGTATAGCCTTTTCATCTCACTTGGAAGAACTAAATGTGAAGCAAGGCGACGCGTTAGAATTTCTACTTAACCTGCGGCTACGGGGTGACCCCTTAACCCAAGCATCACTACCGGTCGCAAGAGGCGGGTTGGGACTCCCCGAGGCAGTTTCCCTTTCAGTTGCGGCGCATATTGCCTCTCTGCATTCAGCGATCAGCGACATCGAGGCCATCTTAGATCCCCAGGCTGTGGTGCATTTCCGATCTACGTTGGAAAAGACCCAAGGTGAAGCCATCGCATTCTGCGGGGCTCTCCCGGAGACCCCTTCTCTTCAGTCTGCGTGGTCAGATTTGACACACGACCATCGATGGAGCGATCTGTGGAGCCGAGCAACTTCCGACGCGGACAAAGCGAGGTTACAAGCCGTCTCCTCGCCGGGTGCAAGCGTATGGCTACACGCCCTCCCGAGTGCTCAACTGGGTACCCTTTTAGACGATGAGTCTACACGAATATTAGTCGGTTTGAGAGTGGGAGCACAACTGGTTTCCCCCCATCGCTGTCGTTGTGGTGACGAAGTCGACTCCCTAGGCCACCACGGTCTTTCTTGCGCCCAGAGTTCACGCAGGATCGCACGCCACTCGGCCCTGAACGAGACGTTCTGCAGAGGATTACGGTTGGCAGGCTACCCATATGTGCTGGAGCCCCCCGGCTTAGTCAGAGATGACGGAAAAAGGCCTGACGGAATGACTCTGACCCTATTCGATCGGGGCCAGATGCTGGTGTGGAACGCGACTGTTACCGACTCTTTAGCCCCTTCAATGGTCGGTACTGACGCAGCCCGCCCTGGGCATGCGGTTGCCTTAGCAGAAACAGCCAAGTGCAGGAAGTACTCAAGCCTGGAGTATCCCCACTTGTTCTCACCTCTAGCTTTTGAGACGTTGGGGGGACCAGGGTTGCTTACCAAAAAATTACTCAGAGACGTCGGGAGAAGATTGGTGGTTGCTACAGGAACCAAAAGAGCGGGGGAGTACTTACTGCAGCGCTTGTCGTTAGACGTTCAGAGGGGGAACGCTGCGTCGGTGAGAGGAACTTTGGCCAGGTGGACCAGCCCCATGTTGGACCTAGAGCCTTGAGTCGTTAGTTTTCAGTGCGTTATGTGACACATTGTGATAACAGACAACATGGACAAATAAATTTGCCGGCGGGCTATTACGAGCCACTACTATATTTGCAAAAATCTGTACTGTTAGCCTTTAAGTTTTGTATAACTGAAAGTGTATAATTGACAGACAATTAAAAGATACATGTATTAAAAATCAAGTTTCTGATTGAAAAAACTAGTTTTAATCACTATGGGTAGTTAAATGCTCGTTGAGCGCTCCCAATATCTGTCTCAGTATCTGCTATTTTTGTTGTACATATCTAATTGAACTTTAAAAACAATAAATGCGATACACGTGACACATACGTATGCGGACGGCCTGATATTGTTAGTCTCCACCGGCCGGAAGATTCGTCTAGCAACAGCGGAGAACACGGACTTCAAAAATGTTTGTGCCTCGGTGAAGGTTAACTATACACAGCTAGCAACGCACAACTCGGAGGCCTCATGTAGGCCTCGCCTGAAGTGTAACTAAAAATTGCAGGTTACTCCATCGCGATCAAGGTGGAAGCATGTATTTGAGGTGATTTTGAACACAAAGCTCACGGGAGTCCTGCACATAGTGTACGTGTTCGAAAAAGTCGGCATGGTGTTTAAAAAATGTGAAAGACATCTTTCCGAAGGAGAGGGCGTCCGGAAAGAAGTACCGCGTTTATGCTTCGGTTGCGGAATGTATAGCCATGTATGCGGCGCCAATCTGGGCAGATCTGACCCGTTGGCACAATACGTAACCGCGGTTTCCTCTGGGTCGCCCCAGGAGGTATGGCGATGCGCGTATGCAGGGTGTATCGCACCGTCAGTATGAACGTCTTACTGGTGCTAACGTGCCAACTTTCGTGGGACCTACTAGCTGGTAAGAGGCGTGAAAGGCGCACTCGAGAGACCACTCTCTAGGCGCGGGCGCAGGAAAACTCCCTTCAGAGACAGCTTAGGCGTCCGGAGACGCGTGATATGATGGCTACGGCATGAAGACGCAAATCTCAACCAAGATTTTAACGCAACGTGGCCAGTTTCAGCACTAAATGGCCAATATTGGGAAATCGACGACAGATACATGCGTCTTATGAACCTCCGGGCAGACAGACGATATCGCACACACAGTCGTCTCATGCAGTGTCCTAGTATTCCTTCGTCTAAGGTCTACATTTGCGTTAGCCGAACGGGCATCACGCGATATGTCGCTCAAATGTTGCTTAACCTCAGCAACTGGGCTGAGGGGCTGCTCTACTTAGACTCGTTGATGAAGGAGAATACCAGGCTGGAAGAGGCCAGAAAATTTCGCCTAACATTTCGACCGCCCCACGCTTGCATCCAGGGCTTGGTTGCCCCATCCTCTGTTTGCGGCATATCCGTAGACTCATGAGAGGGTTGTATCACGAGGCTCTCGGCTGTAGTCTCGAGATAATTCCGAACTTAAGGGCTCTGAATGGAGGAGATGGTTTTTAGTGGGTATTGCATGTTTGGCAGAAGATCGAGTCATATGTTCTTTCCGTGTTGAGTCCCACACTACACGTCAACAACATCAATAAGTGTGCGTAAACTGCACTCTCCTCCTAAAAAAATGTCTAAACCCTTGTCATTTTTGTGGTAACCATGTGGAATGCATTCATTTCCAGCAAGATGCTTAAACTTGAACGTAAATTCTGCAAAAGATCAGCAAATCCTTGACTCTAGGATTATTATTATTATTGTTAGAGCGAGATGGCTTAGTGACTATAGCCTTTGCCTTGCATTCGAAGGGCCTGGGTTCGAGACCCAGACCGGCCATTCCTAAATTGGTTTTCATGGTTCCCAATTTAAACAAGGTTAGAGCCGGGGTGGATTAAAAATCGACCATGGTCGAAAAAAAAACGGGGAGCACAGATGTCTCAATAAAAAGAGATGGTGCAGTATCATCCACCCCCCCATGCATTATTATTGAATATCCAACACAGTACCGAGTTGGGCAAGAGTTGCTCTGAAATGTATTCTCTGATATCGAATAGTTCGCTTCATTCGTGTCATTCGCGTGCATGTAGCTTACACGTTCCTCCCCTTTATATTAGCCATACTATTCAGTTGATCTGGTACACTATGTGTGCTGGCGCAATATTCGATTTAAACCGTCGACCCATTATAGTGACGGTTTGGGGGGTGATCATGATCCCCCCTCTGCTGTACGGATGATGGATACCGCTCTGGTAGACTTAAGATGTAAGGGATGTCATTTCTTTCGGCCATTTTACAACTGCAACGCAGACAACGCGTCTCTTACTGGTAAACACTTACACTTACGCCATACACAAACACGCACTCTCACAGACACACCCCACTTTCAAACTGTATCGTCCAGATGACGTCGTCCATTAGCGTCGATGTCGCCGCGGAGACTTATAAGGTCGAGGGGGGGCATTACTCTCCTGAGCTGGCGTTGGCCAGTTCTCGCCTCAATCCACCCGTCCACAGGTTTCGGCCGTGCCCGGAGCAGAAGGCGCTGTCAGCCGCCAGTCATTTGGGGCTCACGGCCTGTCGGCCTGTCAGTTGACTCGAACAACAACAACGCGCCAACGCTTTGCAGGCTAATTGAGTTACCGGAGTTAATCAGTCTACCGTGGTGGCCATTTGTGGCAGCTAGCTGTTCGGGTCGGCGTGTGGTTGGCGTATCTGCGTGTGTCTGTGCGAATCTATATGCGTCTGTCTATATGAGTCTGTGGGACTCTACATACATGTGTCTGGTCGTCTACCTGCAGGTCTCTCTGTCTGACACTGTCTCTGTGGGTCCCTATATGTGTGTGTGTATGTGGGGGGCAGTGGGGGTTGAGGGGTGTATGTATGTGTGACAAATGGCATCGATAATCTAGGTGGTAACAACCGTAGCAGTAACGCTGCTATAATAGTAACGATGACATCTGAACGAATGGTAGTGGTGGTACTGCCAGTCGATTGTCCGAGGTCAATCGAGACCATCAGATGGAGGCGGGCAGCGGGAGAGAAAGAAGGAAATAAAGATTGGTCGGGATCCATCCGAATCATAGATAAGCAACAACGCCACGACGACATTAACAACAACAGCAGCAGCAACAACAATAGCAACAGCAACAACAACAACAACAACAACAATAACAACAGCAACAACAACAACAAAAATAACAACAGTTGCAGAAGCAGCAACAGCAGCAGAGCCAGCACCGCCATCGTCAGAGACCTCAACATCTATCTGGATTGTGTGGGAGGGTCTACTAATACACTTCCACGACATCTATTACTACTACTACTACTACCACTGCTACTATGATAGCTTTGCCGAGAACTTGCTTTTCTCCTGGTCGAAGGGTAAGTGAACAAAGGTTGACGAGGGCAAGGTTTACGATTGGGGTGGTGAATGTCAGTGTTTGATTTTTGACTTCTGGCCTGTCGTCGTTTGTGTCCCCTTTTCTCTTTTTGCCTTTCTGTCAGCCCTCTGTCGTATGTATGATGAAGGAGGGAAGCTTTTCTCATGTAATGTCATCACCATCATCATCATCATCATCACCTGTTTCTTCTTCTCCTTCTCCTCCGCCTGTGTTCTGTGCCTTCTCCTCTTATGTTTTGTCGATCTTCTCCTTATCAACCAGACGTCACCGTATCCAATGGCGCCAAAGGCTATGATAGTGACACCGACGCAACAATAACCCAAACCAACAACAACAACAACAGCAACAAAACGTGTGACGACAACAACGCCGGTGCCAACAACCGTAACGAAAAGGAGGACAACAGTGGTAGGCAATGAGGACGTTCACACTAGCCACCATAAGATTGTTGATGATGAACAGAAATTTCGGTCTTACGGCCGATGACGTACGGAAGCAAATCGAAGATCACTATGACACAGCGATGATGACGACGACGACGACGACGACGACGACGACGACGACAACAACAGCAACAACAACAACAACAGCAGCAGCAGCAGCAACAACAACAACAACAACAACAAAAGCAGCAATTATTACGTTAATGACTTTAATGATGATAATGGGTGGTAGGTGACTCGGATCACGATGATGCTGCAGATACAGATGAAGGTGATCAAATCAGATTGATGATAAAATTAATCTGCCGGCGACAGTCGTCTGCCCAACAGTAGGAGAACAGTACACGGGGGTAGGTAGCCGTGCTATAGCAGCGCGCCATATTGCGGCGGTTGGTACTTTTTTCTGCATGTGCGATTCGCAGCTACCTACTGTACTGGTAGCGGTAGCAGCGGCTGTTTTGACGCTTCCTGTCACTTCAGCTACTTGTGGCCCACCTGTTATGTCGCTGGTGTTGTTGTTGTTGTTGTTATGTTGCTGTTGTAGTTCTTATTGTTGTCGCTGTTGTTGCCGGTGTTGTTGTTGTTGTTGTAGTTCTTATTGTTGTCGCTGTTGTTGCCGGTGTTTTTACCGGTGTTGTTGTTGCCCGTGTTGTTGCCGGTGTTGTTGTTATCGTCGCTGTTGTTGTTGTCGTCGTCGTCGCTGTTGTTGTTGTTGTTGTCGTCGTCGTCGCTGTTGTTGTTGTTGTCGTCGTCGCTGTTGTTGTTGTTGTTATTGTCGCTGTTGTTGTTGTCGTCGTCGCTGTTGTTGTTGTTGTTGTCGTTGTTGTTGTTGTTGTTGTTGTTGTTGTTGTTGTTGTTGTTGTTGTTATTGTCGCTGTTGTTGTTGTCGTTGTCGTTGTTGTTGTTGCTGTTGTTATTGTCGCTGCTGTTGTTCTTGTCGTTGTTGTTGTTGCTGTTGCCGGTGTTGTTGTTCCTGTTGTCGACTGTTTGGCGCCTGACGGTGAGGAGGCGTCTTTAGCCCGAGAAGCCGAGACTGGGGCTGGCGTCAACACTAAAGCGGCTGTGACGGTGCCGGCGATGTCGGAGGTAGCGGCGGTATCGCCGTTAACATATCGGCTGGTGGTGTTTCGTCTATTTGACTGTCTATCTGTTCGTAGGTCTGTCTGTCTGGCTGGCTGGCCGCCCGCCCGCCTCTGTCGCAGTATTTCGAATCCGCCGAAATCGAAATCTGTCATTTTACGATTCGCCCCGCATGCAGCACATTAGCACGCAGTACTACGATCGCCACCAATACGATACGACACTATCAAAACTGTCGACGACGACGACAACGACTCGGAGCTGTCGAAGGAGGGGGGGGCAGCATAGTGTCTGAGTTGCGGGTCAAACAGTAGCACGAAAAGCATTGGGACCCGCAGCGACTTCGCCTTCAGTCACAGCAGCAGCGGTAGCGGAAAGAAGACAGGAAGGCACAAACGACACCACGACAGATGACAATTATCGGATGGCACGAACCAACCAACTACTAATAACAAATATATATATACAGGCAAATTAACAATCAGCCAACAGGCGGTTTGCGTAGACAACAACTCGAACGTCGACTCAGAAACATGTGTGCGGGCACGCGAGCGAATGTCTTCCGTAGCTCCGTACTAATAGGATGGTGACAAGAACAACAACACCAACGACGACGACGACAAGACAACAACAACCAGGACAACAACAACACCAACAACAACACAACAACAGACAACACAAACAACAAGCAACAACGAAAACAACAACAACAACAACACAACAACAACAACAACAACAACAACAACAACAACAACAACAACAACAACAACCACAACAACACAACAACAAACAACAACAACAACAACAACAACAACAACACAACAACAACAACAACAACAACAACAACAACAACAACACCAACAACAACAACAACAACAACAACAACAAACAACAACAACAACACACAACCCACAACAACACAACACAACAACAACAACAACAACACACACACAAACAACAAACAACAACAACAAACAAACAACAACAACACAACAACAACAACAACAACAACAACAACAACACAACAACAACCACAACAACAACAACAACAACAACAACAACAACAACACAACAACAACACAACACAACACAACAACAACAACAGACAACCAACAACAACAACAACAACAACAAGGACAAGACAATATCAACAACAACGACAGCAATGTTGCTTGCCATACTCGTACTGAAGCCAGCATCTTCTCGTTGAGTACGTAGTTCATAGTCAAACTCGAGAGGACAGTCCGCACCATATCGTTTTTCGTGTTCCGTCGTCGGGTGGTTGTTGTTGGTGCTGTTGTTGTTCGATGTGGCTGTTGTTGTTTTGTTGTTTGTTGTGGCTGTTGTTGTTGTTGTTGTTTTTTTTTTAGATTTTCCATAAGGCTATTGCCCGTGTACGGTTTTTTCATGTCATGGCAAATTTTTAATCCACTGCGGCATTTACCTTGTCTAAATTGGAAACCGTGCAAACCAATTTTAAAGTGGCCGGTCTGGGTCTAGAACCCAGTCCTCCCGAATGCAAGGCAAACGCTTTGCCACTAAGCTATCTTGCTCGGTTGTTGTTGTTGTTGCCGGTGTTGTTTTTGTCATTGGTGCTGTTGTTATTGTCGATGTTGTTGTTGTTGTTCTTCTTGCTGTTGTTGCTGCTGCTGTTGTTGATTGACATTGTCGCACGCTGTCCTCCTTGTTGTTGCTGCTGTCATCATGGCAGAAAACTCCAACTCTCGTCATCGCATCGCCCGGGATCAACGACGCGCCCGTCCACGGGCTACCACGGTCACCCGAAGGTCACTCGATTTGGCACTTATCTGACGGACGACTGTACTTGTCTGCTAAGATGACATTTGGTCACCGAGCAGTACACCGAGCAACGTGGGGCAGGAATAAGGCGAAAATAAACAGAAGAGCGAAAAAAACAGGGAAACAAAATGCGAAGATGATGTGAAACCGGAGGTCAAGCTGGAGAAGTCCTGTTTGACTGGCTCACTGCCTCACTTATTCATCATTGACAGACAGACAGACGGACAGACAGGCGTTAGACGTTCAACTTATATAATTTCTGCTGTGGGAGCTTTCGAAAGCAACAGGTAAAAAAGAAAGGTCTAGGCAGCTCGTTTCTGTTGCTAATCCAAATGGCATTGTTTCTTCTTTTGTTGTCGTCGTTATTGTTGGTAGTGTTGTAGCTGTTGTTGCTAATGTTGTCGCTGCTGTTGTCGTTGTTGTTTTTGTCGCTGCTATTGTTGTTGTTGTCGCTCTTGTTGTTTTTGTCGCTGCTATTGTTGTTGTTGTTGCTGCTGTCGCTGCTATTGTTGTTGTCGCTATTGTTGGTATTGTTGTTGCTGCTGTCGCTGCTATTGTTGTTGTCGCTATTGTTGGTATTGTTGTTGCTGTTGTTGTCGATGTTGTTGCTGTTGATGTTGTTGTTGTTGTCGCTGCTGCTGTAGTTGATGTTGTTGTTGTTGTTGTTTTTGTTGTCGTCGCTGCTGCTGTAGTTGATATTGTTGCTGCTGATGCTGTATCGGCGGCGTCACCAGTTGCTGATGGCGTTGCAATAACTTCTGCTATCTGCTACTGTTTGTTACTACGGTTGTTTCGGCTACCGATGACATCTGCTACCGATGATGACCATTATCGTGGTCATGATGATGATGGTGATGGTGATGATGATGCCAACAGGTTGGAGACAGTGGACAAATGTCTGTGGGCCGACCGTGACGGATATTGACGCCGCTGTGACGGCCGCGCTGTTACTGTCGCCAGATTTGAGAGATCGTCTGTTCTGCTCGTATCGCGATCATGTTACTCCTGCTGCTGCGTATGACGACAATGATGATAATCCCGACGATGATGACGATGATATGCTGTTGATTAGCGTCGCGACGTACACGGGACCGCAGGACAACAGCAGCAGCAGCAGTAAAAACAGCAACACCCTACTCTCATCATTATCATCACTATTGGCGACACACGAGCCGGATCAGGCCGATACAGCCCGACGCGACAGCCTGTTAACCTGTCTGCTTAAGAGCAGCCGGCTTGCCTAGACCTAATGGGCTAGACGCGAAACTGGCTAAATCAGATAAAGAAAGGTAGATCGCTCTCTTAGTAGCCTTGCTGACGCAAATCAGAATGTATATATATATATATATATGTATATAGCAGACCAGCTGGGAACAGAATTCGGTTGGCTAATTTCCCAAGTAAATACGGTAACATTTTCATATATTCAGATCATTTTCCACAGCCGGCCCCCAGTAAACACATTGTAGTCAGTCACAAGAAAAGATATCGGTTATCTACATTAAAAAAATGAATCCGCGCAATTGGTAAATTGACTGCGGTCGGTCGCCTGCGGTAGCTAAAGCAGTACTTAACCAAGCGGACGTTAGGAAGGGCTGGCGTGGCATCTGACGTTTGAGTTGTAGACTAATACGTGTATATACATACAAAAGCTGCGTTTGATAACAATATTTTCTAAACTGGGGTCGTTCTACATTTTTAGATGTATACGTGAAATGCATTCACGCATGTGCAGTTCGGTAACCATACATATAATAGCTGCTTTTTTTGGCTCTGTTCCTTAGAGGACAGTGGGAGGGGGGGAAGAAGAGCACTGCACGTGCATACGACCAATAGATAGCCGAACTTCAAGTTTGTGTTGCGGTCTAGGCGGCCGGAAAGATGTAATTTACTTTTTGCTCAGGCCATCGCTATAATCGAGAGCGTCTTTTTCTCGATGCGGGCGCAGACACGCTCAAGTCTCCAGGTCCAGGAATGGTCGATTGTATCCTCCTCCCACTTCACTCGTACACGCTAAAAGCTTCTAAGGGCCGCTATTGTTGTTGTTGTTGTTGTTGTTGTTGTTGTTGTTGCTGTTGCTGCTGCTACTGCTGTTGTTGGCATTGTGGTTGTTGTCGTTGTTTTTGTTGCTGATGCCGCTGGTGTTGGTGCTCTTATCGAACGAAGCTAGCGTAGTATAGGAGAAATAACGCTTATAGATCCACTTCCTGCACTTACGCGATGGAAGGAAAAAACACCCTGCCCTATCGTCGGGTGACGTGGTTCGGGGGTCCAGCATCTCGTCCACCCTCAGGCGAACTGCGAGGCTGGAGTGTTGAGTGGACGAGTCGAGTCGACTCGTCGAGTAGAGTGAAGGCATGATGGCTGAGAGGAGATGATGTAGCTCCGGTGGCAGCTAGTGATGCGGTGGTCCACGAGCCCCACGGACAGGGGGGCCGAACAGAGCTTCGACCCCACTTGACGACACTTCGACAGACGTCACCCGATGCACCCCATTCCTGTAGTGGGTGGTGGCGGCGGTGGCGGCGACACGCTGCTGCCGTGTGCACAGCACCAACAGCAGCATGAACGGTGAAGTTGCCTCCTGCCACTCGTCTTCGTCCGTATGCGGATATCTCAGCCCACCCCCAGTACGTACGGCACCCCCCGGCCTCCAACGGTCCCAGCAACTAAACTACCAGGAACTACCCCAGGAACCGACCTGCCTATCACGTGCGTTGCCGTATCTTGGCTTGACGAAACTAACCAAACCAGCCACGAAGCTAACACGCATTGTTCAATAGTCACGTGGCGACAGCCTCTAGAGACAAGACAAGAGAAGGTTGTGCCGTTCGTTCGTTGTCGTCGTCGATTTGTCTGTTCACCTGCCTCACTCTTTGTCTCTCTACTAGTGTTTGTGTGCGTTTGGGCGCAACCAACCATGAAATAAGAAGGCAGAGCTGGCAGGCGTCGTATGTGAGCCAGCGTCACATACGATGCTGGAAACGTTGACAACGACGTAACTGTCGCATCTTAACGATGTTAGTTATATCGCCCCCACCCTTCCCGCAGTATTGTGGTAACGTGTCGATCGATTTCGTTTTCTGTCCGGGGAATGAGTTAGACCTCGCGGGTTGTCGTCATCTTTTAACACTGCTTCCATCCCGCACGAGAGATGGCTAGAGAATAAGTGGCAGCGGCGTGCCGGTAACTGAGTGTGTGTGTTCGTGGTAAGCGAAAGACCGTCTTACTTCTTGGCCACTTTTGTGCACCAGCCACCAATACACAGTATGTCGGCTACCCCGCCACGGCTAGAGTCATCATCTACCGCAAAGACAATGCACCTCACTAGAAAAGTGATAAGTACAGTCCTAGTTATTTAGCTGTTATCAGTATCGCATTTGTTGCGTCGTAGTCGTGATCGATAAAGTGGCAAATTGTAAGGCTACCTCCAAAGAATCTCCTTGTTGGTACCATTCTCAGTCAAGATCTACAATTGATTATGATAACTAGTGCGGTTATTCTCAGACTCATATTTAATGAATACGAGCTAACATTTGATATATATAGGCTTTCATATCATATATATATATATATATCAAGGTTTTCATCACGTTATATATGGGACGGGGGACGGGGGGTTCATGCACCTGCAGATACATGTATCTGTATAAGATGTGGTGAAAAATGCCCGAGGTACCACGCGGCATCGTGTGCTGCGGTGCGGTCGTTCCTAATAACCTATCAGGTGCGACTCGGCGCAGGAAAGGTGCCGACGCACAGGAGGTTAGCTTTAACCACTTTTAATATATGTATAAAATGCTGAAACGTTTATACAAGACAATTGTATTTTTAAAAACACAAAATAAACTGACTTGCTTTCGTATTACTGTCACTCTATGTTAAGTAAAGGCACACAATACAATATAAGCATTTTAAGATAAACGTCTCCGCCCTGATGGTGAGGGTGAGATGACTGCGTGACTTGCACATAGCCATAGTCACATTAATTACGAATGCACGTGTCCTTTAGTTCGCGGAAGCTCTCATGGTTTACCGCGAAATTCACAAACTGGAAAGCTTACAACTACATGGTTTATTCGTCTGGCCTGCTCCCTTTAACTCTCGGTATAGCACTGGCCATATAGTGTAAAAGCCTGAATCCATGTCAGCCATTTTTCTCACACAGCTCAATTAACTGTATTGTATACGCTGAGGTCTCTGTGAGTGCTAACTGTGTTCTAATCTGTTCTATGAATAATATTGGCTAGCAAATAGACAAGCCGATTAAATTGTGAGCGCCGCTTCAGAAAAGCGGGTTTTACGCGGTAAAATGTCGCTAGATGCGAGACACCTAGCACAAATGCCGTATGAAGTAGTTTGATACTTTTGTCATATCGAAATTTAGAAAAGTTTAATAGAACTGCGAGGGCAATGGAAAACCATTAGTTGTCCTGCTCACATCAGCGCTAAATGGAGTGGACCTTCTAAGCAAGTTCCAACTCCATCAAGGCACTAGTTACGTTGGCAGCTTAGGTGAGATGAGTGGGCTTCATGACATATACGGGAAAGACGGAAACTATGAAATTCTGACACGCAGGCCGTCTAACATAGAATGACTTGCTCTAGTTATACAAACAAGAACTAACGTTTGTGAAAAGATTCATATACCTAGGCATAACACCGACCCCACTCAGTAAAGACATTTGCGCATATTGAACAAAGGACGCAAATACCAATAATTGTGCCAATACACTTAGGAGGCCGCAGATGCTTTCACTGTAAACAGCGCTAGTCCTTTTCGATATACGAAACACATATTCGTATATACATACAAGTGCAACCCGGATACCACCGCTACCCTCAAACAAATGCATGCAACGAAAACGCTGTTAGCGCTGTGAAAAACTTTACGAGCAAAAACGTCGGACAGGGGCGGAGAGGGTGGGAACTTACCTGATGCTTAGTTTTCGCAGCATGCACTTGGAAAATTGGAGACGAAAGCAACCTAGCAATACGGTGTCCTAATTTAATGCTCAAGCTTTATCGAGTTCCATAACTTTCTTTGTCGCATCGTATGTCCCTCAAACGTGGTGCCTATGTTGCGGGCGGCATGTCATAGCTACGGATAGACAAATACAGACAGATGATGGTGATGATGGTGGTGGTGGTGATGATGAAGGTGGTGGCGATGCTGATGTTGATGATGATAGTAGAGATGATGCGTGAGACCACTCGGGTATCTCCGGGAAGATATCGAGACAGGGGCAAAGTGGCCAGCCGTATGTGCCAGCCAAATCAAATATATATAGGAGGTAAAGTGGGGAATTCGTCGCCGGGGGAAAGCTGAGCTGGCTCAGCTCGCCCGGCCTGCGCCTGGGAACGATTGGTGCTGGCTCGAGATGGAAGTGGTGGATATGGAGTGGTGGCCGGCGCTGCTGCTGCTGCTGCCTTCCATCGGCCCTTTGCCATCGCCGCCTGTGTCGCTGGATGTCCGCTATTGGTAAGACGAGCGTGTCCGTGGGGGAAGACGGCTGCGACGGTGTGTTTGAACAGTATGCTCTGGGGCGGCAATATCTCTCTGACGGCAGACGAATGAGTCGAAATGCTCACTGAGTCTATAGCGGCGGTCGTGAGGCTCTAATCGTCAAGTCTGGTCATCCATTGCATGTACATCAATGTATGTAGACAGAATATATATATATATATATATATATATATATATATATATATATATATTATATATATATATATATATATATATATATATATTGTGTATATATATATATATATGCATATATATGCATACATATCTTTATCGGGAGTATGTCTAGTTCGTTCGATCGAACTTCTTCGCCGCATTCGCGTCGTGGCGACAACATGTTCATGTTCGTCGACAAGGCGTTGTCATCGACCGGGACACGCAGGATATAACGGGCATGTTATCGTCGGGGGCAGCGGTACAGCTGCTTCGGTGCTGGTGCGATGGACGGGCGGCATGGGGAGAGCGTGTCTATCTCTCTCTCTCTCGCTCTCGGCACAGGTCGCTTGTAGCATAGCATAGCGTAGCATAGCAGTAGACTAGTGGTAGATAGCCATTCATAGTCAAGATGAACACTGCTGTGGCAAGCGGCAAACATTCGGCATGTGAACGCGAGAAGCCTACGCTCGATCGAGGAGACAGAGAGAGATGGCGCTGACGGACGACACGCACTGTCATTCAAGAGAGCCAGCCACCACGAAGAGCCCGAACAGCGATGATTGCCCCTATATCATCACCATCACCACTACCACCATGGTCTTCACCACGGTCTACAACGATATGAAGACAGGCCGCCGTTGCCGCTACAAGATCTGTCTTTCGCTATTTCGCTAGCTTGCGTCTCTCACTCCATGACGATGATGATGACGACGACGACGATGATATTGATATGTGTGTTACGCATGCGTGTATACATATACTATAGGGTAGAATTGTGTACGCAGCGAAGAAGCTGGCTAGCTGGCTCAATAGCAGACCGACTAGCAGGGCTTTATGATGCGGTGTGGTGTGGTGAGTGTGCGGCTGCTGCTGCTGCTCGAGCAGCTTCTCCTTGAGACGCGCGGACGAAAGACTCCATATGAGCGTGACTCATCACTTATCGATCGGGTTAGACCCGAGACGATTGTGCTCTATGCCTGTTGATATATATATATTTATATATATATAGAGAGAGAGAGAGAGGGGGGCTGCGAGAGGGCCTCTCCTCTTCACTGCTAGTATGGTCAGGCCAGCCAACAGTCCGTTCCTCTTCTGCTTGACGCTACTCTGCTGTTCAAAGCTTGCGAGCTCGCTGAGCACGGGCTTCGCCTGCATCAGTGCAGAGAGAAGTCTGTGGGAGAAGACACTCGACATGAGACGCTGTTGTTACTCCTGTAGAATCCGACGCGCGGCATCAGTATCGTTGTCACTGTTGTTGTTGTTGTTGTTGTTGTTGCTGTTGTTACCACCGCTGTCATTGTGGTTGTTGACGTTGCTGCTGCAGTTGTCGTTGTTGACGTTGTTGATATTGTTGTTGCTGCTGTTGTCGTTTTTGTTGTTGTTGTTGCTGCTGGCGGTGCTCGGTACTCGCCGAAACGTCACCATACACACTAGTCCGCCTTCTTCGAGAGAGCGGTGCTGCTCGCTGTGGCTGTCCTCAGCACTAGGGGTTCGTTTTGGTAGCTGGTCAGCGAGCCAGTTGTCCTAGCCAGTTAGGACGCTACCATTATGATGGTGGCGTGCAAACAACCGGAGGCGGGGGGGGGGCAAGAAATCTTTCTCTGTTGCCTCTCTGTGTCTCGCTCTCTCGCTTTCTAGTTCGCCTGTGCCGTGCTATTAGGTTTGCCTTTGTGATCACCACAGCTAACATCAACGGTTCTCCACAGCTAGCCCTTACGGTTGATCATATTCACCTAAATCCGAAAGCTACAGTAATCGGCTGTACGGCGCGCTAACGCCGAACGACGAAACTTTCCAACACTTTTCCAGCTAGTGCCAACATACTACTTGGGGCACTACTTGGGTGAGACTGGGATACTCCCTCTCCAGTTATATATATCTCGTTGTTTTCTTTGTCTTCGCGAGCATTAAGTAAGTAGAAGCAGTAGTGACCGAATCTAATTTCTCGTGGATAATCAATAATCTACGTGGATAATGTATGCAGGAGATATATATATATATCCTTAATGGAAAGCCGCCCACCCTGATCCGGACTAGCGCTGATAGATCCCATCATCTAGCTCAATCTCGACGGCCTTTCTCGTCGCTACGCATACACGCATATGTCGTGTGTGTCGTATCGGCAATTGCAAGCAGAATTCGTGTTTGCGTTTAACTTAACTAAAAAATATCGATACAGCCAATGTTATTATCCTGAGTGAGTTGACTCGAATGACGATTGTAAGGACGACCCCCCTGTGAGTGCAAGGGGTGCAACAAGCTGTTCCTGCGGAACTTTTTTAGATAGCCTCTGCCACACACCGCTAGCTGCCCTTCACCCGCCTTTAGCGGAAGCGAACACTTGGCACAATCGAACAGACAACTCAACTGTGGCATTATCGAGACATCAATATATATACGAGTATATATACGAGAATATATTACTCGTATATATATATATATATATTAATTTTTTTGGAATATATATTTCATATATATTTAAATTGCAAAGCATAGTCTAAGACACGCATTAGAGACACGCACAGAGCATTATTCTGTAATCAAGCTGCTATCCGTGGCAAGACCACAGACCCCAAAAAACAGGTAAGATTCTGGAGTTTTTGATTTAAACAAAGGCGTGTACACATATGTGTAAAATTACAAATATATTATTTCATTTATGTTATATGTAGACAGTTCTGCTTCTTTAGTTAGCGACATGGGATAGACCATATGCTATTTCCATAAATCTACACTTGAAACACGGATAATTATATATATATATATATATGTGTGTGTGTGTATTGGATGAATGAAAGTGTCATGCTTGAAGGGGTCGCAAAACTCATTAAATTAAGCGTTTTTATGGCACGTGAGTATTGCCTTGCTTTGGAATGACAATAAAATTACTAATTTTTGTATGCCAATGTGCCTGACCGAACATCATTTACATAATGTGCGATAGCAAAAAACAAATGTTCGGAAAACGCGCATTTTATGTGGTTCATTTAAGTACTAAACCAATGGTGGGTTGATTCATGATATGATTCTCGTAAACCGTTCTCAACGGCGCGCTTTAAGCCCCCAATTTGACGAGCTATTGGCTGAATTGTTCTCGAAGACCTCGAATTTGCAAATCTTGATAGGTAGGTTTTAAAAGCCGCCTGTAAGCCTTAAGGATTTCCTTAGACACAGAATTCCAGGAAGGTGTTAATTGAGGCGTTAGGGAAGATTTTCTGAGAATCGAAGGAGAGCTAAACTAAACAAATTTTTTTCTAGCCAACTACGGTCTTAATTTCCCGGTGTATATTTGACTCTCATAACTGCATCGTCATCAAGTACCTCAGAAAGTCAAACAAACGATTTTTTAATGTGGCCTATATAGAACCCTCTAAGTTATTTTGTTCCAAGTACTGGGTATTACCCTCTCTTTGGTCCTTTTGTAATTTACCTTTTTGTTATTGTATATATCCCCCTACAATTTGTGGAACTTTTCCTACTATGTTTGGAAATATTACACTTTATATGAGGCGTTCATGCATCATGCCTGGTATTCGACGAGAACCTGTTTCAAGTTCATTTTAAATAAACTCTAACTATGGCCGACTTATAAATTTAGGCTACGGAATTTTAGAAAAAAAATTGCTATTATTTTCGCTCTGTTCGACAAACCGTTGTTTCTAATTCCTCGTAGCTGTTTCGCTGTACTCTTGTGTCTAACATGGTATTATCATATAACCATGCTACTCCATCCCTTTCCAATTTTATATTCCCGTATACTTCTTTTAAACTAGTCTTCTGCATAAGTGCTGTCTGCCACTTCTGGGTGTATGCTGCCTTTACCCTACTTTTAATTTGCTCACTGGACATAGCAGTGTCTTGTGTGTATTGTCCAATGATGAGTATTAGAAATTACGATAGGGCAATTTCAATCGCTCTATGCAGATTGAGCTAGCGACTGCACAATCGAACAAGCGCATGCAATACTTTTTAAATAAGCGTTTTCTAGTTTTCGTTCATTTTCTTGTCTCGTCGAAGAGTTCGAGATTCGATTTGTTTATTTTGGGGTAGGGGGAGGAGACTCGTAGACTCGCAAAGACCAATACCAAAAGCAGGGCATGTAACATCTCAGTGCACTCGAACCGTGCAGTTTCGTTAGAAGACACCATTTCGACCGGAACCGGGCCGTCTGTTCGCTCTGCCGTTCGATCCTGGTCTCGCCTGATGCGTTCACGTGAGCATGCTCCTGGCGTGGACTCTCCGACTTGCAAGACCGGAATGAATTATTCAGTTAGTTCATCTGCAGACCGCTTCTATCTATCTATCTATCTATCTATCTATAGCCATCAAAATGACGTAGCGAACGCGTAGCAATAGTCCGACATCTGTGTCGACAGGGAGATTGTTTTCCTGGGTGTTGTTATTGTTGTCGTTGTTGTTTTGCACGCAAATTGCACGAGCTCAAGAATGTAATTTCGTTTAATTGTTGGCGTATTATTATTATTACTGATTGCTGCAGTCTTCTGGTGGTGGCCATCCTTTATTTGCCAGGGAGAGAGAGATAGGCGAGCGGGAAGGAGAGAGCGAGCGAGAGATGGAACGAGATGGAGAAACCGAGATCCCTAACGCGAATAATCATAATAAGGACGGCAATTGTCGTTGTTGATTATTTCGAATAATCGCGTCGGCCGAATTTCAGCCCGCACTCGATATGCTGGCTGCCCCAAACGTTTTTACGGCGGCGTTCTAATACAAACGCGATTTGATTGCAACCACGCCTGGCAGCAGGTCGATCACAGCACCATCATACCAAATCAGGCCAAATCGCTTGTTCATGTGTTGAACAGCGGGTGATCCCATGTGTTTTGAGGTCGTTTTTGCGAGATTAAAAGCTCTTTGATGAGAAATCGTTAGGGCGCTGTTGCTAACGTGTTTATAGTACTATAGTTCAGTAATAGTTTAATACTATAAAGAAATTTCGTTATAGTATTTATTATATTCATCCACTGTTACTGTTGGCGCTGTCGCTGCTGCTGCAGCACGTACGCCGACAGACAGAGGTCCAAAGGATTCGCCTCTAGAGAAACGCTACGTGTTTCTTCGTGTATATCGCTCTGGATACATTTGAATCGCGGGCTGCGCGAATTTCCAGCACGCCATTCACTTACCCAGCCGGCCAGGGCCAGGGACCACAGAACGACTTGCTCGTTGTTGTTTCTCTACGACGCGAAAATCGTCGACGCACTTGGCGCATTGAAACGCACAACACACGAAAACGAATCAAAAAAAGAAGACGACGAACACGCGCGATAATAAGGAGGAGATCTCCATTTGAATAAAACCGCCATTACATTGACGCCCGCTACGGCGGCCTGGGCGCCGCTGGTGGCGGCAGAACACGAAGGGCGCCCGAGTGAACAGTCTGACGGCGGATCGCATTAACGAGCTAGTTGCCAGCCAGTTGCTCGGTCGGTCGGTTGGTTGGGGAGGGGTGGTTAAACGTGAGTTGGTTGTTGCTTCTGGTCGTGGTAAATAAATTTGGGTTACGTTGATACGGTCGGCAACCTGCCACAACGCTGCTCATTCTGTTAACAGCGAGTACAGCAACTAAGCCAGCAATTCTAACAACAACGACAACAACAAACAATAACAACCAACAACAACAAAAATAAGACTTGAAACCATGTGAGGTTTGATGGCAATTCTATTCTTGTTACTCTTGCATGCTTTCTGTTAAACTGGAGTACATGTATGGAAAGAGAATGGCTAGGTTTGCTTCTCTCCTACAATGCAATCAGTATATCAGTATCGAAAGCTGATATAAACTAGGTAGTGTACCGATGAATGTTTTAAGCTTCGTTGAAGCTTGCATGGCACGCTGGTTACGATGAGACCCTTTAGTTTGTACTAGGTGTACTAGATGCTAGGCTCCTGGAATCGTCCATATTTTTTCTTTAAAACCAATATGTCCCTATTGTTTCCTTTAAAACCAATATGTAGTCGCTTCTGCCTTCGCTTTTCGCCACAGCATACCACTCTTGCCTCATTTCGATTTCTGCTGCTGTTCGTGTATCGTTGTAAAGATTCCGATTCAATGCCAACCCAAAGCCAGAGAGTCTAATGAACAGCAGCGCAATTTCACGTAACCCAGTTTCGTGCGTTTCCAGTCAACAGTGGAAAGTGCCTTCGACCGGCCACACGCCAAAGATTATGTGTTAGTATTACACTTGTCAGCCTCAACTTACATTTAAATTGTATTCCAGAAGTATATTTCCCAAGCACACATTTGCGGTCGCGAAATATTGAAAATCGATCCTACTTAGAGGCGCTTTGTCTATACCTTTATCGCTCCTACTTACTTTTCCACCGTTTCTGACTGCGTGTTGCTTTTTGTTTCAGACCGTTGCCCGCCGTTTTGAGAAACAACTAGTTAGCTCTCTAAAATTGTAACGAAGCAAAACACCAGCTACAACATTGAGAATAACAGTAACAACACGCATGCTGTGAATGGGCTAGGGCAGTGCAAGCCAGTTCCGGACCGTCTCGGACTTCCAGAGAAGAAGCAGAAGAAGAAGAAGAGAACGAGAGAAACGAAAGGAGATGCAGAGAGCTGGCGAACGAGGCAAAGTGTTTGTGGACGGGACGGAAACTGGAAAGTTTTCAGTTCGTCCTGGAAGGAAATGGCGTGACTGAGTTACGTTCATCGTTGCGAGGACGACAGCTTATCTTCGTTTGCTCCGGTTGTTTGGTTCCGTAGTAAGAGAAGCGAACCACGGCGGCGGGCTCTTGCGGGCGCACGGGCCGCCTTGCACGGGGACGTTTGCCCTGTGTGGCCAGCGGGCCAAAGGCAGTCTCGGCTGCGCAGCCTAATTCTGGGCCAAGATTTTCTAACTATTATTTTTTCATGTTTAATGATGTTATTAGTAGAGGACGAAAACTCCGATCTAGCTCGGCAGAGCGCCGGCGTCGTGGCAAATCTTCGTCTCTTCGTCTTCGTTTGCGTCGTCAACGTCCTTCGACGTCCAGAGGGCCGACGCCCTCGCTTCGCGGGAGAGATTTGGACGAGACTCAGCACAGACCACGCATGCCTCGGTCCTCGTCCAACCTCATCCATCCCTCGGTCCGCTTCGAAACCGGTGCCTCCTCTCGCTCTCCCTCCACACGCTATGCGTTAAAGACCACTTTGTTCACGCCACGCACCAGTTTATCACTAGTGTCCCTAAAGTTCCTCCTACCTCAGTTTGTCGCTTCTTCGTTGTCGCCGGCCGTCGCTGCGACTTGGCCGTGGGGTAACTTTGAACGTCACGATGAAGGCACACTTTAACTTTTTTTTCGCGCACGCTCTTCATTAGTCTAGGCTTCTTTTGTTTGTTGAAGTAAAATTGCTTTTAGTTTCAGGCTAAACAGTTCTAAAAATAATCTCGATAATAAAACAAAGAACGAGAAAGTGGTATGCAGCACTTTTTTTTGTATCGCTTCATCTATTCTCGTCCCACGTAGATACACATACATGTGTATGTACATGCCTATAGTTTAATTGCGTTTTTATTGAACTGAAACACTTGCATTTTGTTCTCTTTTTACCAAAAATTGAGCAATAAGTCAATGTTTTCCCGTATCTGTGTTTTCGAGTGTTTCTAGAATGCGATTACTTTACATAACACGCGGGCATTTAACTATTATTTTTTTTCTTAAGTTTAGCCCATCGTCCAGCCAGAACCACTTCTATACAGATGCTTGTACGCTTTTATTGATCCTGTTTAGCCTGCTCTCTGACGTACGTAGAACCTTTGGTTGCTGTCTGATCAACTAACCACGCTTTACATTTTTGAAACGGTGGCGAAACTTTTACAGTGCAAACAACACATGCTTTTGCTAAACACGACACGACTGAATATGCAAGAAATTTAATGTTTACTTTTTCATCATCTACATTAGATTCACATTTTATTGGCAAGAGACGTTGTGATTAAGGTTCGCATTAAAAGCTATACGTACACGTCTTCTCCAATTTGCATAACACAGTTTCGCAGGAAACTGTAGGCTAATATGAAGTCGGTTAGTCGTATCTACAACATAGTATCGCTAATTGTTCGAACTTACGGGCTGTAAGGCTGGAAGTTATTGAGGCGAACATAAAATTACATGTCGTAAGCTAAAGAAGATTAGATCAAAGAGCTGCGAACATTTTCTATTGACCGAGCAAATAATTAGCCTTGCCTAGCCGGCCCTCAGTATAGTTAAAATAAGATACGAAATACAATTATATGTATAGTGTTTATGTAACGTATGTTTGACCAATAGAAAGTTGTATGTAGGCAAAAGAACGTTTACCAATCAAAAGCAGTTTTTGGTTGCGGTGTCCACACACATTTGAGTAAAGTGTTCATATAGAAAATAATAAGCATATTTTCCCTTGTGTCTGGCAAGATAAAGAAACATCTTTGATTTTACATATCTTGATTCAAAATATGTAATAAACAAGCCTTTATAGATAATAGGGTAAATACCAATTGCAGCCAAGGCCGCTTTGTGTATATGCGGTGATACATAGAGAATCTATATATTTATAATATGTGCTTGGGATATAATTTGCATGTTGGAATAGCTTCGGGAACTCTCCCCCAGAGTTTATGGCAACGAAGAGATCGTGCTCAGTCAATTCACCAGATCCTATGACATATGTGCATGTATCACCAAAATACGACGTAACCATATATAATACTTTGTTATCTTTATAAAGACTCTCGACAAGTATGCATTATGCGCAAATGTAGACTGTCGTCTATATGTTCCCCCAGACTCTACGGGTTAGCTTTCTAGGCGTAAGGGGCTTTCTAGTCGTAAGCATGCTATGCGCTACTAAATTCCCGGCGCAGCCCGCAAATCTCTTGGGCTCTTTGCATGCTGGGTAAGTAAGCAATTAGGCACAACGCGGCAATGGAGCAGTATTTGGCCAGCGGGCAGGCAGACACTAATTAATGTAAGCTTATCTGCCGTGGTGTTGCTAGAAGCCGCTTCACTTGTGGATTCTTCCGCGAAACTACTCGAAAAACTTATTTTTTACAGGAACCAGGAACAAAAATGTACAGTGCGCACCCTTTGATCTAAATAGTGTAAGGCCCTTAAACCCACTAAAAACCTGGTGATCGCTAAACCTACATAACCGGGATATTTGTTTTTTATTCAGCGTATGTAGAAAGTCGCTGGTCTGACATCAGAGCCACAGAGCGTCCCATCTCCTTTCCGATCTGAGCATTTCTAAGAGTAGATCTCTCGTCGTTACAACCCCGGGCAATTACCAGAACAGCGTCTGTGGACGCCGTCCTGCACGTCCTGGTGACCCTAGTAGCCAGCACTCTCTGCGCCTTGCTTACCCTTTTCTTAATCTTCTTGATCTTCAGTGCGGCTGGTCTCTACACTGACGACTCGTAGATCAGAATTGAGCAAGCGAGTGACGAAATCAGCCCCGCAAGGCTTGCTTACACGTTGTTCTACGCTAGGCTCCATCGCGTAAGTCCTAGCACGAAACCTAGTGGTGCACCTGCAGGCATCATGTAGTCCTTATCGTCGCAACTCACGCTTCACTTAACTTTAGATGCTGAAGGTATACTTCTACTCCATTTCCCCACCGCGTTTAAAATCAGTTTGCGCCGTTAAACGTATTCGGTGTGTCCAGCAATACCAGAAAACAACGATTACGAGCTCTGGAGCTTTTTTGTCTCTCTTCCTCAGCTTTAGCCAGTATCTTGCTGATGGCCCGGAGCGTCGACCTCCCTTTACTTGCCTTATCTCGATTGCGTCGTTAAGTCTGCCCGCGAGCATCGACTCCACGACTTTAGCAATCCTGTTAAAAGAGCAAATAGGGTATGTAGGCTAAGGCGGAGCTTGGCTTTCTCCCCAGCTTTGAAATAAATGCTAGGCGGGCCTTCTTTTAAACCTTCTTCTTCCTCCTCGCGTGTGACCCTCCTCAGTTCTTCCTTGGACGTGCCGTAATCGAGGCCGTATAGGATTAGCGT
This sequence comes from Dermanyssus gallinae, assembly GCA_003439945.1. Lineage (NCBI taxonomy): Eukaryota > Metazoa > Arthropoda > Arachnida > Mesostigmata > Dermanyssidae > Dermanyssus > Dermanyssus gallinae. Next base: position 35,637 of record QVRM01000856.1, read on the forward strand.
CCGTGCGCCTCGTTGCCAGGTTTCGTCATTTGCGTTGGCTGGGACTTTTAGCTGGCTTGCTAATTTTTTTGTCTTATCTATGTCCCACTAGCGCCGGGTGTCTTCATTAGTCCTATTGGCCTGAATTTGTACTCTAAATTGGTCTGGGCTGATTTTGTTTTTTAGGTCTCTAAAAACGTCGGCGTATGAGCCACTTCCCGTTCGGACAACCATTGTTTGTCTTGGTGACTCTGTGTGTACTTCCGTAGCTTTCTCTACTTCGCGCTCTTTGTTTCTGCTCTTTGTTGAGGCAGAAGTCTACTGGAGTATCGAGTTGTTCTACCCGACATACCTCTGCGGCCTTTCGTGCTACCACTGTATCCAAGTCGTGCGGAAAATGAAACGCTTTCTGGCGCGTCTTCTGATCGTTCCTCCGAGCCAAGTCTTGATGTTTAAAAATAAGTAGACGTTATCAGCGGCCATATCGGGAAAACGGGGTCAACGAGGCAGCTCTTCAGGCTTTGATTCGGGCTTTGATTCGGGTAGTTGATTAACGCAGTGTATCCGAAAGGCAAGTAGCCTCTTAGGGTTATAGGGTACTGAAATAAAAAAAATCACCGCTTGATTAGAGAGACGGTACGATTAAGATCCAGAATGCTTCCGAGCTGGTATGGGAGAAAAGATGAGCACTGCTTTACAGCTTTTACTATTAGAAGTGGTTGGTATAAAAAACACGTCAGCAAACTACGTGCCCACTAATATCTAAAGCAGTACGAATAGTGGGCTTAATTGTACGTTAAACTTGCCGTGAAGCACTAGAAAAATAGGGACAGTCCGCCGAGATAAATACCGACTCACTCCCAAGGCTCCTTTTGCACTAACAGAGGAACTCGTAGCAACACAAGGCCTGTTTCTCAAGGAAGAGCTAAACAATACGCAGACCTCAAGCAATAGGAGTGGCCTGCGCGCACCTATATATACACTAGCCTCAGCAAACCAAGCATCTTAGGGAACAAGAATGCAACAAACGTTATTGCTGTCACGAAGGTCCGACAAGGACGATCGCCTTATCGACCAACTATCGCAATTCCCCGTTATTTTGATCGACCGGACTATCGCAATTCTCCACAAGTTCCCGGACTGCATGATGCATTGCTGCACCTCAAGGAAGAGAAAGCTGTTTTTTGCAGAATCGAAATTTCCTGACAATTGAGGGGGTTGAAACCGCTCTAGCTTTAACACGGGCACTCTATGTAAGGATGATCCCTCACTTTAAAGGAGGATGAAAACGAGTTCTCCACTCAGGTTGTAAGAGAGGCAGCGACCAGTTTCTGCAGCTGCCTTGGAGATCCTGGCAGCGGCAGTGTCCATCCCGGCAGCCGCTGAGATTACCCTCAGAAGAAGAGCCTTGGATCAAGCCTTCGTGCTATACCCAGACGTGGCCCTGACAACTCGAGTCAAAGGCCAAAAAACAGAACAGACTCACGACGGCTGGAGTATACAATAAAATCGTTTTGAGGACAGCTACAGGCGACATTTGCCTGATTGTGCAAGGTACTACTCCCAATGCCGCTGGCAAATTTATCCAAATAAAAAAGGAAAGGACCATTATTAGACACGACAGCCCAAATGGTCTTACAGACCAAGGCCGTCATGATACGAGACCTAGCCGGCCCTCAGTAGAGTTAAAATGAGATACGAAATACAATTATCGTATTAATCAACATCGGCAAGACCAAGGCCATGAAGTTCCGTAAAGCTGGTCGACTTGCAACCAGCGATGAGCTACGGTTGTACTCCACACCACTGGAGTATGTCAACAACTTTCCATATCTTGGCCTCTCTCTCCCGACCTCCGGTACGTCGTTTACGGAGCACATTGCCGAGAGGGTCAGAAAAGCCCTCGTAGCAGGCGTCGGAATTGAGAAACCCACGCTTCTCTTCCTTAACGCGGCGCTAAAACTTTTCAACCTTAAGATCGCGCCCACGGCATCCTACGGCATACAGCTCATTTGGGAGAACTTGAGCGTGGTCCAGCTCGCGAGGCTTGATCGAGTGAAACCCGCCTTTCTCAAGCGAGTGCTCGGCCTCCACACGTCATGCCGCAATCGTCTGGTCTATTTACTCGCCGGTACCCCGCTTTTCATAGAGGACCTGCAACGCCAGTTCCGGTTGCCGGAAACACAGGCCTACAGGGACTTTATCTGTCAGTGGGAGGTGAGATTGTCAGACGTGGACCCCGACTTCTTTAGTACGGGTGCAATGACAAACAATGCGTGGAAGGGACTGCATCGCACCAACCGAAGTGTGGTAGTGCGCTATGCAGTGCATGGCTTCCACCATGTTCTCTGTAATACTCAAGGGTACCATGAGCCGACAGAAGAATGTATCTGTAACAGGTGTGGGAGAGCTTGTGGGAGATATCATGCGGGGGAGTGCCCCAAAGTTGAATCACTGGCCAGGCTGGCTCAGTGACCGTGTTTTTATGTATAATATTTGACTATATACCTAACAAAGGTGATTAATAAATGAATGAATGAATGAAATACAATTATATGTATAGTGTTTATTTAACGTATGTTCGACCAATAGAAAGTTGTATGTAGGCAAAAAGAACGTTTACCAACCAAAAGCAGTTTTTGGTTGCGGTGCTCACACACATTTGAATAAAGTGTTCATATAGAAAATAATTAGCATCTTTTCCCTTGTGTCTGGCAAGATAAAGAAACATCTTTGATTTTACATATCTTGATTCAAAATATGTAATAAAAAAGCCTTTATAGATAATAGGGGATAAATACCAATTGCAGCCAAGGCCGCTTTGTGTATATGCGGTGATACATAGAGAATCTATATATTTATAATATGTGCTTGGGATATAATTTGCATGTTGGAATGGTTTCGGGAACTCTCCTCCAGGTTTATGGCAACGAAGAGATCACGCTCAGTGTGGTGCCGAAGAACATTCTTAATAGGCTTACTGAGGACAGAGCACCGGATGTGACTTTGACCCTAGGCCAACTAAAAACATTTTGGGCAGGCAACTACTTATGCATTGCGAAAACGCCCCTCGATGATGCTCAAAGGCGCCTAAGACAAAGACATACACAGACAGAGATTGCAACAGCACCTTAGCAACCAGCCTCGTTGCTTCAAATGTGGAGGACAAGGACACATCGAAAAAAGATGCGCGGCCAATGTTAGGTGCTAGGTATGTAGCATAAATTACAAATACTACGGTGCAGTACCCAGCATATAAACAACGGGTTACGAACCTCCGATAAAACCACAAGCAAAACGGCCAGTAACAACAAAAATAATGCAAATACACATTGCCAGGCTTCTCGAGCATACGATATGACTTCTAAATGACAAAGCAGTTCTATTACTCTCCATGACCCCTATAATATAGCTTTCTCGACTTGGACGCCACATTGGCAATAAGTTTTCTTCGATCCAGGCACTCCCCAATAGGCCATTTCTCGCTTCTTTTAATCACCACCTCTGAGCTTGCGACCCTAGCCACTGCATACTTTTCCGACTTCTGTCTTACAGCTACACTTTGGACAACATCTAAATCCTATCCGAATGTTTCCGCGTAACCTTCTCCATTAATTTAACTTACTTTCAGCCATTTCCGTCCACATAGCAGCAGCAGCGCTTTTCCAGGCTAAGTTACGCCCGTGTACAGTAAACAATAAAATGAAAAGTACATCATTTTCTTGAATGCTCGGCAGTCATATTGGGGAACCCGGCCAGATCTACAACATATGAACACCCTAGGGCCACCTTGTACAACAGTAGAAACAGATTAACATTAGATTTGACGCTCGCATTAGAAACTCTATCCGAACAACTCTGCATAATCATCTCCATCAATTTAACGTCCTTCTCATCAGTCATTTCTTTCCCATACAACGGCTACGCTTTTCCCGACTAGATTATGATTCTACCCGTCTACAGAAAAGTATCCTATCTTATTGAATGCTCGGTAGTCTAAAGTATCTTATCTCATTGAATGATCAGCAACAAAAATCTTTGCAGCACTAGAGAAAGCCTGCCGAAAATCTTATCTCCCAAGATAGCCAATCGCCCTCCGTGCTACTGTTGAAATAGCCAGTTCGCCGAAAAGCAAAGGACCTTCCACTGCTTGCGACGAGTACGCGCGCGTCGCAGAGCAAGGCACCGGCCAGAGCTTTCCTATCTATGGGAAGAGTACAGAAACGCATAAAGAAGACCTAAGGCAACCAAGAATAGTAAAATAAACCACTAGAACTCATTGTGCGAGGAGGTTGACAAAAACCCTTGGCTAAACGCTTAGACCTGTGTAGTAAATTGCACCACGCACAGCGGACTTTACTAATGGAAGTAGCCCGACCTCTGGTAACTGCGCTCTTCCCGCATAAAAGCCCGCTGGGTCCGGTACTATTTGAGGAAAATTCAGACCTTACCTTAGAGCTAATCTCAACCCAAGAGATCAGAATCACCCGAATTATCTACCCACTCGCGCAACTGCGAACGGGTCACGGTGGCTGCTTTCGGCAATATCCACACCGTAGTGGTAAAACTGACTCCCTCTCAAACCGTGTGTGCAACTCAGGAAAGGCTGACAATATAAGGCACTGATACGAACTTTTTTCAATACTGAACAAGATCTACTGTCTCGAAACCTTAGACTAGAAGGTCCCCGACATGGCAATTCGTTATAGAGCCGCTTCTCAAGAATTATAAATCATCCTGGTTTAAAGGAAGAAGATTTGCAGAATTTGTCTCTGCGACGAAAAGAAACTCTGTACATACCCGAGCAGCAATGGCAAGATAATGTGGCCAGATTAACTGATCAATACGGCCATCCCCAACAAAAGCAAAGCATACGACCTGATTTGAGTGGGTTTGTAAGTCTCAATTCGCCGTGGCTTTAACAGCGATGCTTGGTGTACATCATAGATTTTACCAGAATAGGCGTCGATTAAAAAAAAAGCTTCTAGAGTCAGCATCCTCAGTAGCTGTGTTAAAACGTAATTATGTTGATGATGCCATTTTTATTCCAAGCCTGCTCTGCTCGTCTTTGAGCCCTATCGAACAGTGACGAGAAGGTGACGAGCTTTCGGTATGACTCATCTGGTCAAAGAACGTTATAAGGTTCGACCCTGCATAGTGCACATGCATTAAAGGTGTTCTATACTAAGAACTCTCTGTACGCTCTTGTTTTGCTAAAAAAATAATGTTATTTCCTTCCATATAATTCGGGTGCCTCTTTAATGCATTTGAAGAGCAGATAAGTACATATATGGCTATTCATAATATCCTGCATTTAATATTTACAATTCTCAATATAAGAAACTTAGAGAACAATTTAACACATAATATAACTCATGATATATGCAGTTTTGCAGTTTGTAATATAATATTACGAGTTCATGGTTCTTAACATTTTCGCCATGCGCCACAAAAACATGTGATTGATTAGGTAAGACTGTGGAATTGTTCTCGACGATATGGTTTAAATACTGCGCAAATTGTTGTTGCAAATATTTAAAACAAGATAAAACGCCTATTAGACTGAGAGAGTTGTGCGTACATTTTAAACTCTGATCTCAAATGCCGTACTGAGATATGTACTGCTACGCTCTATCTCAATGCAACACGTAGAAGAAATTTGGGCTGAAAGTTTTCAATTGCAGCAATATGTTAGCTAGACCTCACAGCTGTACATGAATTTGAGAACCACAAGACTATTATACAGGCGGGTTAAAACATTGGACATTTGATAATAAAGCAACGAAATATTATATTACACATAAGACTAGCAGATTGGATAGCTTGCATGATACGAATGTTAAAAACGGTATTAACGCTACCTTAGGATCGGGAATGCTGTTTACTCTGGGTGTCTCTTTTCCATCAAGCATGCAAACGTAGTGTTCCTCTTTCAGACACACGGCATACCCAGCAGGCTCATACATTGGGTTTACTACACCGCTCACACTTGATTAAATGTTGGGAAGATTGGTTGCATTGGTTAGACGACGACGCATCGGCGAGATTTGACACGGCTCTATCAATCACCTGCCGATAAGACGATATTTCTATCTTCAGGTGTTTTGTAGAATAAATTATCTTGCCAAAAAGTGCACTGCAGATAGAAGCTAGCACATTTTAACCGTGCTAGCTTCGATTGGAAGCAGTTTCAATTGAAAATTCGGAAAATCTGGCCATGCATGCAATGTTAAAACTAGTAAATCATACTTCAAATAATAATGATAAGAGCAACAACAACAAGAACAACAACCAGAACACCAGAAACAACAATAAGATACGCAAGGCTACACCGTTGGCGGGTATCACCGTTTGCAGGCTTAGTGGGCAAAAGTGGGGTCATTTGCCCATGAGAGTGTGACGACTCTACAGAAGCAGACGAACATCGTCGTAGCACTGGCGAGAAAGAGAGAGGGAGAGAGCGAGATGGGTAGATGAGCCTGCCCAAGCCAGTTATTGTTAAGCCTGGTTCAAATAAAGTCCCCGACCGTCCGACAACGGCGACGACGACAACAACATCTGAGTGATAAACACCCAGCTATGCCCTAACCGAGCCCAGGTCGAGCGAAGGGCATGGACGTCCGCCCTTGACGGGGGTGCGAAGCAGGCCAGCCACACATACCCATCAGGACTATGGATACGAGGGCGATTGGCCATCTAACTTCTCAGCGTTAACTCTACCCCACCTCCCACCCGGCCCGCCACACCCCCTACCTTTCCCCGGCGGCTTCACATTGGGATTGAGCAAAGATGGCCGCTGGCTGGCGGCTGCCCGTGGCGGTAATGGAAGAACCTCCCTCTTCTAGTGAGATTGCTCTCCGAGTGGTGCCCCGAATGATGAGATTTGGTCACTGCTGCTACAGTACTGTAGTAGCAGAAGTAGAAGCAGCAGCAGCAGCAAAAGCAGCAGTACCAACACACACACACACACGGGTAAAGGGCCCTCGTCTCATCCGCCCTTTTGCCCTGCCTTTTCTATGGCGGGTGAAGGCCAGCGACGAGACGCTGGCGTCTGAGCACCCTGTGGGTGAGCAGTGAGTGGTGGTAGCAGTAGTCGATCTAGGAGACAGACAACCTCGGGTCCGGGCACTGGGCATGTCTGCTGCGAATAAATGTCAGCGTAACACTGCGATTCGAAGCAAACGAAAAAAGAAAGAGAAGAAGAAGGGCCAGCTAAGATGAACGCGAGAGAAACAGTCGGACAGTGAGGGCGAAGAAAGATAGAGGAACAAACGGAGAACAGGCCATAAATGAGAAGAGTCGCTTCGTCGAGGGCCCGTTACGGCATATAACCCAACCCCACACACCCACACACACACTTATACACGTAAATATACGTATACGAAACCCCCGACACCCCCGCACGCACGGGTAGACACGGGCGCTCGCCTTTGTGCACTAACACAACCTCGTGCATGGCACATACACGGCTATATATGTATATATATATATATATATATATATATATATATATATATATATATATATATATATATATATATATATATGTATATATCTGGCCTGCAAGCGTCTTTCTCCCTTGAGAATGATGCGCTTCTGGTCTGTCGTCAGCTAGGATTACTACGAATACTTGACGACGAAAACAACAAACAGCTAGACATGCTTGAACGGGCGTAGCGCGTAATGTGAAAGAGATATAGATAAATAGATAAACCAGATATTTGTGTATATATAAAAGAGAGAGAGAGAGCTACTGAGAACGAAAGAGATGGTGCGTTAGTAACTGAAATAGAGCAAACCAACGCAGGCGAACGATGTCGAAACCTGGAGGACCAATGAGGCTGGAGAGAATAATGCTACAAAAAAAAGGAAGGAAGAGGCTCGAAGAGGCATATTCTTTTTTGACGGATACAGCTATTGACAGAGGATTGGCCGATGGACGAACGTTTATCGTGTCGTAAACCTTTCCGAATAGCTGCCATTCTTCGTTCCACGTTCATTCGCACTCCGATTCCGGAAGAGGCAGAAAAAGGGCAAATCATAGACGTGCGAACAGCAGCCGCACCGGCAAGCGAGCAAAACCATCATGAAATTGGTCAAAACTATTCACTGTGAATAATATCAATAGATAACATCAATTGACAATATCGCCGGGCTATATCAGCGTCACACACGACACGGAAGTGCAATCGTGTTCGTACATGACTTATACAGTACATGCGACAGTTACCAAATGATGTACTTATATGCGCGATTTTAACCTTACACTATATGGCGTGAACCATACATCTAGAAAGATCACTATTGACATGATTAATAATGTACGAGATGTGGATTTACCTTCGTGTGCTGGACTTCAGTAAAAATTATATTTTATTCACAATTTATTACGTTTGATGATCGGCTTACCAAACGTTAATGCAAGCAAGTGCAGACACGCGTCTACAAGTCGTTGTGGCCAGTCGGTTGTTGCAATGAGCAAATTATTTTTAATACCTTAAGCACTCTGAGCCTTGTGAAGCACTCTGAGGACCTTCCCGATCGTGAATAGGTAGGACTGGAAGTCGCCATGGCCTATTCGGATCTGGGTCGAGTAGAACTTAAGTTCACCTCCCTCTCCCGGCGGCCGAATCAGCCAGTCCTTCATGTTTAGGATCAGGATGCGGAGACTGGCGCCAGTAGCACCCTCTTGTAAATGTACAAGAAACCCAAAGCCCTGGTGGCAGCACAACCTTTGCGGACGTTTTTAGACAAAATACGGGTGGAGAGGTCAACACCAGGCAATACAGAGGCCCTACAGCAACGACGGTTGTCCTCCGTCGAATCGGCCGCTTACTCACAGCGCAGTGTTTTTTCACCTCACCTTGCAGTAAAGCCCGTAGAATATTGCTGAATAAGATCGTGAACGTCAAAAGAACTACAGAATTAAGGAACGAATAGCCCTGCCCGCGTGCTACGTTTGTCATGAAGTCGGTCACACGGCGTTGTAGCTAAAAATTGAAAGGCATATAAGTAGAAATGCTCCTGCTGTGGGCGGGAGAACTGTTTCGTCATAGCCACTGCCCCAAAGGGTCGCTTTGATTGGAGGGCACAGGGGCTCTGCGGCCTGCAACCCGGCCGTAACTCGCCCTTACAAAAATGATAGACAAAGGAAGCATCATTCAGGCCAACTGCATTAGGAGCAGGCCAACCGACGATATGATTAACGGGATAGCACGAAGAAGAATGGCTGATGTGACCGTCCTCAGCAAGCACAATAAGAGGAAAACAGAAAAACCGGATACAATAACCCCACGCCGACACAGCGCTCATAACTAAACAAATTGTGCGAGTGCTTAAGAGGGGACTTGATTCTGCTAGGTTAAGGTAAAGAGGGCCAGCAGTATCTACTTTGCCCATTTCAGTCCTAACTGCTGACACAAATGTTTCAAACGATTCCAGAGGCAATCTCGCGGAATCGATATGCGACGCAAAGCCTGGAAGCATAGTACTACTAATGACAGGGATCTTTAGCTTAGCAAAGAGGCCCTGCTAGAACGGGCAATACCACTCGATCCCCAAGTATTAAACAACGGAAGATATGCTACGTTTAACCACTACGACAGCGCACTGTACGTGGACATTACGTTATGCAACGACATCCTGGCACTTGTAAATAGCCTATCAAATATACAACATAAGTTATAAGTTGAACTGTGACAAGGAAAACCTCGGCAACCACCACTGCCATTCCATTCACTCAGCCACGCCAATTCGTCGCACTACGCTCAGGCAAAAGACCAGTAAAGCTTTTGGACCAGATAGGATTTTTAATGCCCTTCTTAGAAGCAACGTGTTCCTCTAACCTTGAAACAGACAGGGGTCGTCCTTATTCTGTAGGGAAATTGATATCGGCCTATATGCGTCAGTAGATGTGCTAGTAAGCGGATGTGAGGAACGACTCTTTGCTGAGAAACACGGCCTACAATCGGACACACAATATGGCTTCCGTAAAAATCGATCCATTCAAACAGCAATACATCGCGTAGCAAGTGAGGCGGACTAGCCACGCAACTTCATCATACAGACAAAACAGCTTCTTCTGGTTGCTCTTTTAGACGTTAAAAAGCTTTCGACATCTTACTGTGGATGACATTTCTGGGTAACAGTTAGATGTAGCTGCCTCAAGCAGGTTGTTAACGGCCATACAAGCGTTCCAATGACAGCCAGGGTCCCACAGGCGTCTATACTTGGCCCGCTTTTCCGTAACTTGGCTTATGTCGACGTCCTCCAATTGACAGGACATTCCCAAGAAGTGAACACAGTGACCTATTCCGACGACCTTGCCATAGTCGTACAGGCTAAAACTGCCGCAAACTTAAACGGAACTCGAGCAAAGATGTGTGTCTAAAGAGCGAGGAGATAAAGAAGAATTTTGGTTCCGGAAATGCAAAGCAATATTTATCCCATGAAGGAAGAGGCTTTGGGCGTTAATTAAGATGATCAGAACATCAAATTGTAAAGAAAGCTACTTTGGGGCCACACGACACACAATGATGTATGGCTTCAACCACATAAAAAGGCAACGAGATAATCAATCCTACTGAACATTTATGGTAACTGAGACGGAAAGCAAGGGAATATAATGCAATAACAAAAAGTAAGACAATGAAGAGCATACGCTAAAATGTTCTTTTGCTTTTTGTATCGCTAGTGTACACAGGGTACATTTTTGTACAAGCTGATTCTCTACAGGCCGGTCGTCCTGAAACTCCCGAAACTATTAGCGGCGTTCATTAGATAGCTTTCGACACCCGTATGACGCTAACTAGGTTTGACAGCAGCCTTTCTCAGGCGCTCGGAAGTATATATATATATATATATATATATATATATATATATGCATGTACCGCATACAGACATACAACTGTTATATAGGTTTGACGTTAATTATATGTATGCCGTTTTTCCTTATAGAGCATGGTATAATTTATATGAAAACCTGAAATGCTATTTTACAGTTACACATATGAAACGTCTGGTTTACACATTTGCGGCTACACTTAGCAGTAAAAAATAGTACATAGTTGTTAACAGGAATAATATACTGTGAATAAACGATTGCAACCGCTAACTATAGTGTCTGTTGACCACGCTGGAATGACAGAACACACCAGAACCCTACCTTAGCGCAAAACGTGTTACTCAGGCTAGAAGACATGTTTTTGTCTGACGTGGACAATCAGGATAATAACAGCAGCACAATTGCCATCACCCCTTGTTTGTTTATTATTAAACCTTCTCATGCAAAGGTGCATACATGTGCGTTAAATGACAGACTGAGTGGGATGCCATCCTCCGGGGATCCTGAGGACTCTCTTCGTAAACTGCTGCTAGATCTTAAGTCATAGACAGAGAAGTGAAGAGGTGACCTTACCTATCATCTCAGCCAACTGAAACAGACGTAATTATACTAATAGATGAGCGACGATTATTCTTACGTAGATTCTTACAGAATACAGGAATTTCTACTCTTACTTGTTCTGATTTAGAAAGCTTTCGTTTGTAATATGCGTGTTCTGCCAAGGAGTATGTGAGAACACTTCAAGTCATACACTTTTACAGTAATCGGCCTTCGCGTGATCATCACAAGGTTCACAGCCCATCACGTATCAGACTAAAAAAGTTTGCAGGCTACATCGAATCCAGCAAGCAATCCCGGAAGTCAAGACCTACACTTCTTCTAGCCCAGAGCGGCCGAAGAGAGGGAGAGCTTAAGTGAAACGGGTTTGCAGGTGTTGGACAGGTGCGGAAACTCGTGGATTCGATCGGAAAGGCGCTTGCCACTGTTTCGAATGGCTCATGGTACTGTTCTATCATGATCTGGGCTACCAGAGAGTGACGCTTAGAAAGGAGGTGCGTTTAATGAGTATCGGTCTTAACCGAGTAACAATAAATTGTTAGGGTCAAATCCCACATAACTTGTAGCAATAATGCGGAACTGCAACAATGCCTCCCGTTAAAAAAAAATTCTATACAGGCTGACCAGCCATAAGCATAACGTGCATATATATACATATATATATATATATATATATTATTATTATAAAATGTATTAAGAATGCAAGTGAAGCGACAATTGTCTCCCAAGAACGTGTGCACTAGGAATATTACTTTATCTCGTGTAGAGTGGGTTGGACCACTTCAGCAGAGTTTCGCGGACGCATGCGACGTATATATATATATATATTATATATATATATACACGTATGTGATTTTTGCTTAGATGAGCAACTGGCTTTAGACCAGTGACATACCTTTTTGCCTCTAACAACCCGTACGTGCCACCTGCCAGAGAACATGAAAGGGAGAGTGAGATAGGTAGAGATTTACATACACAGCAGCGTATATGTCATTACCCATTTGGCCATGTTTGCCCAATATCGTTCTCGGCAAAGAAGTTTCTCCCCGTGTGGGTGCGGAGGGGGCAGAGATTTCGTGCAGCAATGAAGATGATGGCGATACGTGCCCCGAGCGCGGAATAAGACATTCTTGGAATTATTACATAGAACGTCATCGTGCTCCGACCACTACCACCACCGTCGTCGTCGTTGTCGTTGTCGTTATCAAACTACATTGCTGACCTGCAATTAGAATTTGCCGCAGGGCGAGGCAAGGGTTAGCCACGAGAGCGACTCTCTCGCCGCCGCAGTCAGTTCGCAGTGCTTCTTCCGGACGACTGGAGCAGCACAGATAGGGAAGGCGAGGGGGTGGGTCGTCGGCAAGTCATATGTCGTGTCCGTATGCTCTCCGGTTAGCGGAATTTGTTCCCGGCGTCTGTTTTCCTGGCTGGCGGTCTTGTCATGATCTCCGAGGCCAAATGACAAGCAGCAAAAGCAGCTGCAGCAGCAGCAGAAGAGTTCTTTGCCTCTTAGGGGTGACTTTCCGGGGGGTAACTATCTAGCAATAGCGAGCAGCATATTCTCCGCAGCAAGGGCAGTAGCAGCAGATATGCAGCTATCTTCAAGTGGCGGAATCGACACGATCGGGTACGTCAAGTAATCGTAATACTACTAATTGTAATCCTAGTAGTACCAGTAGACAACGAAATACGACAAAATAAATAATTCCAATAGAATGTGTTGTAAAGTATACTCAACAAAAAACAAGATGTATGCAAGTCATAGCTAATAGCAGAAGCCCCACAGCAATAGAGCACTTTAAATATGGACGCTCATATTCTTTCTTAGCTGTTCTTACTAGGTTTTTCCCTCCCCCCTCATTTTTTTTTACCTGCTATGACTTTTCTCAAAATCGTTTCCAAGAGGAACGATGCATAAAAATATGCGGCAATGAATGTATGGATGACTGCAGCCTAGCATGCACGCTATGTATGTCACCGTTTCTTCCTTTTTATGTTATCTTGATCCTAATGTGTTAATCTAGTCATCACCTACTTACTTGTTCCGCGGGGTAGATGTCGTGATATCGCCGGGTTGTAGCTGCCATACACGTATTCTGCGTTCGGCCGAAAGTGGTGGTTCAGTTTTGATTCTGGCGCACACAGTCAGACCGTCGTGGTACGGCAACGTAATAATAACGGCAACAACACAATGGGAAATTGAACCGGATTGTCAATCCGGTGCAATTCCCTCTCGACGACAGATGACTGCGACACTCGACACGCAGTCTACCAAGGGAAGCACTTTCCTTTGTCCTGCTGCTGCTGCAGCTGCTAGTTTGTCCGTCTATTGGCTTATGTACCTGCTTACGAACGAAAGCTTCTCCAGTGCTTTCTGCAAGCTGACAGCCGCCATCATTGATGTACCTCGACGCTACAGCGATATGAGAACGCGGCGGCAGCAGCAGCGGCGGCACTCTGGCTAGGTAAGAAGAACTCAAGGTTAGAGCATGACAGAGAGAAATAGAGAACCCGAGAGCGAGAGAGAGAGAGAGAGAGGAAGATACAAAGCGGAACAGACAGACGTGTAGATACATATAAGTGGGTGCTTGTCCCAATCATGGAATAGTGTTGGGAAACGCGGTGGGCGGGAAGGTATAAGGGAACACCGGGGCGGCAGGGCCGAGGCAGCAAGCAGAGGACGAAACACGGAAAGGCACTTGCCTTCGTGATGATAGTTTCGATGTTCCACTTCGGTGCCGACGCGGTGGTCGCCGCTGCTACTGCCTCCGCCGCCGCCGCTTTCATGATCGTTTCGGCATCTCGATGTCTTCTTCTCTCTCTCTGTTCCTATTTTTCCTCTCGGTATCGTGTCTCTTTTGGGTTTCGGTATACTTTCGTTTGCCACGGAAGCCGTATCACATTGGAGTTTCGATGTCTCTCTCGCTCTGTGTCTCGCCCTCTTCTACTTGCACCTCCGGCGCATGGCGAACAACGATGAGTACAACACCGACAACAGGAACAACAACACCATCACCAACAACAACAACCACAACAACAGTAACAACAACCACAACAACAGTAACAACAACAGCAACGAGAACAACAGCGAGAAAACGATGACAACGATGACACCGACGACTCGGTGACATAGGATACTGTGCCCCTTCCACCCCTTCGTCACAGCGCCCCGCCGTCACACTTGCAGCCGGCCACATCGACCGACACAAACACACTCATCCACGCGAAGACACTCATCCACGAACGCGAACCTCATCTACACAGACAGTCACATATGTACGACTAGCCACATCTCGTCGCCGTACCACCGACCGACTCATGTGCCATCGACCCATGCACACAGATACACGACGGCTACAGGGCCAACAGCGTATGCTGTGCTGGGTCGCCGACTCGGGGCACTGAGCGGGCCGCTCATCTTGCCCGTCCTGGTTCATCTCGTGGGTCGTAGAGTCGGTCGCATGCTCGCCCATCTCTCTGCCTCTCTCTCCCTCTCCCTTCTCTCTTCCTCTCTCTTCTCTCTCTCTGGCTCTCTTCTCTCTTCCTCTCTCTCTCTTCTCTCTCTATGTATATATATATATATATTTATATATATATATATCTGTCCCTACCTCATACACTACGATGATATCCATTGGGATGAGGTCGGTAGTAACTGGCAGTGGGTGATTTCCTTGTCCATATCGTTGCACTCTGGTTCATCTGCTTCTGCTGCTGTTGTTGTTTGCTGCTGCTGCGGCGACGGCTGCCGCTGCCGTTTTGCTGTGTCGTTGTTGCCATTTTCTTGTCCCTTTTGCCCTTGCCCTACGGACACTCATTTTTCGCCCACCCCTCGTAGATCCTCTCAGAAGACTACCTCCCACCCTCCCATGACTGCCCCCCCCTCCTCCCGCCATCTCTGCGAAATGGGAAAACAGATCGACTGTGTCGACTATGCCGGATTAATAATCTGTACTGGCGGTGTACACCGCATGTACTTGCGTATGCCCGATCGAAATAACGAGCGAACGTTGGCCGGGTCGTTCGGTCTTGTTCGCCGCAACGAGCGACTGACTGCACAGGATTTACGGCCATCCCGGCCGATTGTCGCAGCAGTCCGTCCAACCTCCACAGTAACAGCAGCTGCAGCATCACCACGAGCATCATCAGCAGCAGACGCGGCACTTTTCGAGTGCAGTCATATTGGACTGTTCGCGTTCAGAGGTCGGGTACGGGCGGGCGCAGCGCGACCGCGGTCCTGGCTCAGAAATCATGAACAGAAAGGCAGGCCGACA
The DNA here is from genome assembly GCA_003439945.1 of Dermanyssus gallinae. NCBI lineage: Eukaryota > Metazoa > Arthropoda > Arachnida > Mesostigmata > Dermanyssidae > Dermanyssus > Dermanyssus gallinae. The sequence goes on from QVRM01000856.1 coordinate 51,291, forward strand.
GACAGACAGACAGACACCACGAATCTTTTTCTTCTTCTTGCATGACTTCATTCGACTCCATGGCGCTAAAAGGCGCCATGGACCGCGCCAGTCTCGGGTTTTTTGATGCCCCAGAACCAGCCTTTTCTTTCGTCCCGGTCGAATCGCACTGCTTCGGCTCACGCTCGAAGCTGGCTTCTCAATAGGCGCAGTGCAACGCGTTTTACCCGAGAAAGGAAAGCCGGTAGGGGGATATATCATATGTATATGTATGTGTATATATATATATATCCTCTCAAATATTACAAATGTTACAACGAATGTGTGTCTGTCATCTTGGGCCGTAAGCTATGATTTTAAACTATAAGTTGTGATGCTTATGCACTCTCGGTGAATTCGACGGGCGATGCATCAGAAAATAAGTAATTGTCTATCAACTAATTTAGGCAAAATAATTACGCAACTTCTATCTATATTGAATTAGCTATAATTCTCAATGGAAGAGGTCACACTTATTTTTGTGATTAAATGTTCACAAATGTTTAAGGTTACTCATACTTCATTCGCGTTTTATTGCGTGGTTGCACTACCTCTTGGGATGAGATCCGCGACTGCAGCCAGAGTGATACGATTTCCCGCTTGTCCATCAAGAGATGGGCGTTACCCGAGGCATACCATTATACCCGGAGCGTGGGCAAACCAAGGCAAATTAATACGGATTACAGTCAATCTCATAATTGCGGTAGATGATCTTCGTCTCAGTAAAGCGTGTAATAAAATACGCGCGAAGAGAGATAAGGGAGCCTCTATATGACGAAAGGTTATGGAGCGTCTATATGAAGAAATACTATGGAGCGTCTATATAGAGGCACTTAACAATCCAGCCCCTGCCTGCGTTCAATCTCATCATAACATTTGAAAATTACAATCGTCAACAGAAGAACGCGCCCGGTAGAGTAGGTAAGCAGGATGGTTTCTACTCTCCGAATTGTCTCAGAGCTCTCAGTGGCAACAGAAGCCTAGAGACCAAACTCAACAAACGGCAACGCCGCATTCCTCAACACGGAGGATCTTGGTTAGCGCAGAATACTGGCGGCCGAAACATGTGGCCGCACTACAGACAATCTGACAAGGTGGTCATAGATGCGTAAAACAACCAACATATGTTACTACAACACTGATGTGTGATTCAAACAAAAGTACCCTTTTAACCAAAAATAGAACTTGGCTGGCGTTTGAAACTCCTGTGCGCTGGCTGCAACTAAGATAACGTCTTCCTCTTTCCCGTCTTCCCTATATATATATATATATATATATATACATATACATATAAACCGAGCAAGATGGCTTAATGGCAAAGCCTTTGCCTTGCATTCAGGAGGACTGGGTTCGAGACCCAGACCGGCCACTCTTAAATTGGTTTGCATGGTTTCCAATTTAGACAAGGTAAATGCCGGAGTGGATTAAAATTAGCCATGACATGAAAAAACCGTACACGGGCATTTGCCTTACGGAAAAACAAATATATATATATTTATCCGTATGTCTCTCTCTCTTCAGGTTGCTTTAAATCGTTCGCTCGATGGCCCTAGCCAGCTCCGCTGTACTGTATCGAATTGTAGTGTTCAACGTTACCTTAACAGCGACGCTAACGTTTGCAGCTGGGCCTTTGCCAAGCGCGAACAACACAAAAGTGACTTAGCGCTGACCCGACTACCTATTCGTAGTAGTAGCAATTGTAGTGAAGCAGCAGTCGAATGCCTCTCGATTCATTACTGTTATTCTCTCTGACCACTCGATTCATTATTGTCCTGAGTCTGCGGGTCTAGAAGTCACGGTTTGACAGCATTTGACTGACACGACTTTTTCAACCCGACAATAGTCCGGCGCGGCAATTTTTACCGATGCACAATACACCCTGCATTACCATACAATATATACTTTATATATATATATATAATTATATTTATATATATCTATATATTATCTATATATATATATATATATAATATATATATATATGATATATATATTATATTTATATATAAAAATTCTGTATGTCTTAAGTAATCGTATCGTATGAAGACGACGCCAGAGCTCTTGTCTTCGCGAAACGTTTTTGATGACAAACTGCTTAGATCTTTTAGGCAAAATAATATTGAAGACAACGCGAAAGTTGCTTCTAACTAACCGTGAAGTGTGTAGAAGAGTTTTTATGGTTTGTTGCGTCAATTTTGTTGCATGCCTGTAGCTCCCGCAAAGCAAGATCATGCAATAATTGTTGTATAGTGGTTTACTAATGAGGTGGAGTCGCTATTTCAGACGTTAAGCTGATGTTGGCATCTAGTTATTTTGCTTCGTAGCCGTAAAGGCCGAGAAGCAATCAATGGGTAAAACCAGTATTCTAAAGTAGTCAGAAATACAGAAGACCATTAGATTATACTTTTTCTCCTTTTGAGCAGACTCAGTGAGCGAACGCACAAGTCGAATTTGTTTCAAAGAGTTGCATTGATTTAGACGATACGCTATAGTCTCTTTATGACCATGAACATCGTCATGTTAATACACAGTTAGTTGCTTGCTCTCCACTGCCAGGTTTCGTTTCCGGAATATTTAGTAATATATAATAAAACTTGAGTGTTATCAATAAGAACCTAGGTAAAATAAATTGATCGGAAGACGCAGGTGATTCCCACAGTAATCGTATGCAAAGCATACACTTGTTACACATCATGTCGTTGGTGATAGCATAGGCAATCGTTCATTTCGTATATTTTAGAACAATGGGCCTTTACTAGTCGTAACTCTTGCAAGTCGAAGACAAATTGGGGCCCAACGCATCAGTAACTCACCAAGAAGGGCTGTCTTTTCAGTAAAATCAGACGCGCCTCAGTGTGAGCCGTTATAGCTTTTAAAAAAATGAACGACTTGAACTCGGAGTTCGTTGAACATCCGCCGTATTCTACTGACCTTGCACCTTCAGACTATCTTAATTCAGGCCGGTCGAAAACTTTTAGCAGAAATAAGAACAACTTTGAAGGCACAATGGAGTGCAATCTTTCGTCGACTTCACGACGGAGACTTTTACGAAAGCGGTGAGTGTGGAAAAGCTGATTGATTGTTGGCAGTGTGTCATTAAAGGGGCGAGACTACAATTTCAATGCATAAATAAACCCCCATGTTGTGGGACCTTTTTGTTTTTACTGTAAGAAGAAAACAGGCTAGGCGTTTGTACACGTTCAGTTAACAAAATTCTTAACCTTGTGTGAACAATAATAATAATATACCAAACCTTAAAAACCGTCTTGCCTTATAACAGAACGGTTAGAACACATGTCTTGTTTATCAAAGTTATCTATCACGTGTTGTATTTGTTTTCGTTCGGAAACAAAACTTGCGCAAACGTAGCAACCGACATGGTTTGTTAGATAGAACTATTCCCATTGGATACAATAGAAAGTCTATTTAACCGATGACACACATACAGTTCGGTGTAGTGGG